>CM076577.1:1181811483-1181878790 GCA_034641835.2 Pinus albicaulis | reverse complement strand
CTCGATCATGCTGAAGGAGCTGGAGAAACAATCAAGCCAAAGGGAAAGGAGATATCCCTTTGCCTAATCCGAGGCACCGAACAAGAGTGGAAGCTGGAACCAAGGTACACCGCCCTCTAGACCTGGCTTCTGGAATAAATGAGCTGATGTCGACAGAAGGAGGTCCGCCATAGTTGAGGCAATGAGAGACCCTCAACTAAGGCATGAGAGAAAAGAGTAGAGCGACGGACAGACTGACACTAATGATGATAGTGAAGTGGAAAGGACTGAGTAGCTAATGGACGACTTCCCTTGCTAGAGCATAAAGGGCATGAATGACATGGCAGCGACTGACACAACATCATCAGGGATGGGGGACAGTGGAACCGAAGGTCATAATGTGCGACACAAGAGAGAGACCAATCAATGACGAATGGAGGGCTATAGTGGGGTACAAAGGGACTCGGTATAGACTCCATGGAGGGAATGATGACTCAACTTGGATGCTCTAAACAAGGGCGACTCGATGGTGCTGCCACACAGTAAAGGCCCCACTGGGGGACCGTGGAAACATGAGTACATGATGGGAACTCATGACGAAAATCAACACAAACGAAGACAAGTAAGGAGGCAAGATGGTGCCCCAAGTACAAGTCTCGTAAGTGAGGAAATTCGATTTTAAGGAGGGGTGAAGTGACCCTTCTTAGACAAAATGTGTCCTGGTGGAGTGTTAGATCTCAAAAAACTAACAGATACCCATTTGAGGGCTCGGTGAGAGCTTTCCAACGGTGCAGACGGTTCATCAAATGGGGCTACGGTGTGGTCACAGCAGTCGAAAGAAGAAACATGGGTTCTCTTTTAATAAGGCAGTTTTCCCTCCAAAATCACTCATTTGCTATTGTTGCTGTGGTGAATGTAGAGAGGAGAGAAGGCCCTAAATCTTGCGGTGAACGTAGCGGACAAACCGACCGTTGGAATCGCGATCCGTCAGTTGCAGGTAAGAGGTCTAACTTTTCTCTTGCATTTTGATGGATTACATTTTCAGTTTAGGGCCCAGAAATCCAGGAACAACCCCTCCTTCATCTCTACGGCCGGGTCGCACTTTTTGGGGCAAAAAGTGCGACCTAGGACGCAGGTATTAGGGCAAAAAGTGCGACCTGGTCCAGAAAAGAGCAGAAAACTGCGACCTGGGAGATGAGGGGGTTTTGGTGCTGTTTTATGGCTGGAAGTTGGGTTTTGGTGGTTGGTTATGGTTTTCCCGATCTGTACGCTGACAAAAATGATGTGTTTGTGCAGGTATGGCAGAGTTACGGGTCAACTACAGAGAGAGAGATCTGGGGATACTACGGAAAGAGATCCAGGCGGATCAAGGCATCCGCCGTGTATTGGCCAGATTTGGGGTTCTCAAGTTCTTGGAGAACCCCTTGATGAGAGCAGGGGAACCGTTACTGGCCCGGATTATCAGTTACTGGGATCCAGATCAAGAGATCTTTGTAGTGCAGGGGCACAGGATCGAGCTGACGGTCCAGGACGTGTACTTCCTGACTGGTCTCCCGCCACTGGGGATGGTGGGAAACACACAGCCAGTGTTGCCGCGGGGGCGGCATATCATGGAGTTCGTGGAATGCCATTGTCGACCGGGTCTCCAAGTCAAGGGGACTCGAATACCGATCGGGGATCTAGAGAGGCTAGAAACCCGTGCAGTGGCCGCAGCTGTGCTGCGAATTCTGGGCATCCAGGCGTTCCATCACATCACTGGGGGGCAGATGATGATAGTGGAAAGTGTGTTGGGCGGGACCTACTATGGGTGGGCCCAGATGTTATTGGTGTCACTAAAGCGACAGTTGTCGCTATGCAGGCGGCAGGTGAATCATGACTGCTCATATGGGACTTTTTTGTGCGCCTTCTTCTTTGAGAAGATCCCGACCTTGAGGCCTCGTGTACAGCTTCCAGATGGGGGCCCGAGGGAGCCCAGGATGCGCCGTTGGGGACGGCTACTGTGCAGAGGAGGAGGAGGGGCGGTCGGGCGGGTGTTTCGACCGGAGTTTTTTGCCCATTGGGATCAGATGCCATTGTACATAGACGACTATCCTTATAGTGGGATGAGCTACTGTGGAGATCCGGATCTGCCACTTCTGCCTGGTCGAGTCTGGGGGCCCGATGGTAAGTGACAAATTGTTATTCTTGTGTGGGCATGTTAAAGTTTTTGAATAGTAATTGATGGTACTGATTCATGTACTTTTGGTATGCAGATATAGCACCGGTAAAACCGGCCGGATATATGGGACGACCGGCAGCGTCTGGAGCTACAGGTCCAAGTGGGTCGAGAGCGACGCAGAATGAGGATGCAGCCGCCCTGCTGGAGGACATCCGCCGTAGATGCGAAAGGTTGTTGACCGGAGTATCAGAGCGCGGGTGGCAGGACTTAGACGACCAGTTCATAGAGCCCTGTGTTGGTCTACCCTCGGAGTGGCGAGGTGTCATGCGGCGCATGGCGATGGCCGGTCAGGCTATGCGCGATCTACATGCTGCAGGGGCAGAGCCATTGGCCCGGGATCCTCCAAATAGTGATTAGGGGTGGGGCATGTGGTGCCCCCTATGATGTATGTAGGGGCAGGTGGTGCCCCTAGTTTTGGGTTTTTTGTAACATGCTATGGGCATGTCGTATGTATCAGAGTAGATGGACTCTAAACACATGTTTTGCGACACATATTATGGATATGCATCGTTTTTTGATGGTTATTAATGTTAAAGGCTGAAGCTAGATAGGATTGTGATATGAGGTTTTGATTTCGGCATGGGCGAATTGAAAAGGTAGAGGGGAAAAAAAAGGTTTTGGGAGGGTTTTCTGGATGACCTATTGACATAAGGAAATCAGTTTCTAGAAAACTCAGCTGTAGATATAGTCATCACTAACATGTAAAAATACTGATGGCTAACACAGACCACGCACTGAATCATATTCGGCCTGATTGTTGGTGGCAGAACCAATGCATACCCCGTTAGAAAGAACAAGGGCATGCAAGGGGGTGAAGATGGCCCAACTTGCCGAGGCTAGATTCCTGGAGTAGCGACTTGCACCATCGGCGTAACCGATAAAGGGTGTGGACGGGGGTTCCTGCAGAATGGTGTGACAAGACAATAAATGAGGGGATGAAAGGAAATGACGGCAGCGTGAGTGTACAGAAGTCATTGGGCAGCAACCGCAGGAGGGAGTGAAAAGGGCAGGATGACCAAGACTCAGACAGGGTGGTATATGAGGGCTATCGGAAGCATGGTGAGGACTCGGGCTGCGGAGGTCAACAGAGACACAAGTGGAGTGATCTCGGGTATGCGGAGGAACAGGGTGATCAAGGGACACAACAGGGGAGGATGCAGACAGGCTAGGCTCCGAGTGTCTCGCAGAGGAAGATATGTAAAGGATGGTTACAGTAGACTCTGTCATCTGAACATCAGGGGGGGAATGTCGATGGGAGCGGGGGGATCCTCAGGTTGACCTGAAGCATACTGCGCGAGGATAGGAGAGACGAATTGATTTTGTTCAACCTCATACTCTCGGATTACCTCTAAAGAGGCGCGGTAGTGCGTCAGGTGAGGATAATGGTGGGAGTAATGGCCATGAACGCCGCACAAAGCACAGGGCTTGTTGGTGCAGAGAGTCTTGGGGTTCTTGGTTACGGACAGAGAAGGAATGGGGGCTTCAGGGACCGTAGACTCGGGGAACACGACTTTAACCATGGGATGAATACGGGGCAACACAGGACAAGCATGGGTGGCATGACCGGTGACATCACATAAAGTGCAAGGCTTTGCGGGCGGTGGAGGGGCCGGGTCAGTCATGGTAGTCTTGTCTTTGGGTGCCCCCTTGCAGGCTTTGCCTTTCTTCCCGGGTTCCGTCACGACAGGAGAAGGGTCCTGTGGAGGTGCTGGGGGCACGGAGGCAACGGAGGAAGCTAGGGGGACCGGTTGAACCGGTGTCAAAGCCATATAGGGCTTGGGGTGACCAGGAGGGGTGGCGGCTGGGGGATCAAGGTACCAGACTAGTATGCCCAAGGTCAAGTTAGGGAGAGAGAGGGTGGCCATGACGGGGACAGAATATACTCCGGGAGGGGGAGCTAGGAAAGGGTTCTGCCCAGCAGGGTAATTACCAGGAGGGACGACTTCGAGATGGTTAAGGCCAGGAGGAACCGATCCAGGAGGGTAAAGGGGTTCAGGGATACCAGCTGTAGGGGTAGGGCGAGAAGGAGGAGGTCCGGCTGGCTGAGATGAATGGCTAGGAGCGGGTTGCGGAGGGCGAGGAGGAGGTTGCTGACTAGCCGAGGCAGGCTGCTTACGGGCAGCCTGAGACGATTGCATCATGCAAACATTCGATGAGCTGGGATCGGTGACAGGAGGGGGGGGAAGGTTAGGGAAAGTTCCAAGCAGGGAGGAATCTTTGTAAACGCCGGGGGAGACACTGGTCAAGGAATCAACGGTTTGCTTGTTGGCTACAGAAGAGATAGTCGTCTCAGGGGAGGTCTGAGATTTTGGCTCATGATATGTCAACTGGTCAATGGTGACTATCTTTCCATTATGGGGGAAAGACATCTTGCGAAAGACCACGGATGAGATAGCAGACATAGCATAGGTGTAGCTTCGCCCTAATAGAATGTTGTAATCTAGCGGGGCGTCGATGACTTCGACGTCAACGCAAACAGTCTTACCGGCGAGGGTGATAGGACAATTACGAAATAGGCCAATGGGCTGGGAGGCATGACCGTCCCATGCTCGAAGGGTGATCGTGGAAGGGGCCAGTTCAAGGGATCCGAGTTGCTTCCAAACCGAAGTGGACATCACACATGTGGATGCCCCTTCATCAATGATACATCGGGACACGTTGGCATTCCAGATTTTGACTGGGATTTGGAAGGCGACGGAAGGAGGGAGAGGAGGATGGTCCGATTGAGTGGCGTCGAAAACAATCATTTGGTCATCAGCAGGATCTACAGCGCCCACGGTAGATAGTAGATACTTCTTTTGGGAAGGGCACGACTGGAGGAGCTCCAGTGTGGAAATGGCGGCAGGAGATTGCGCCAAATCATCTACTATGCTATATGAATGGGCAACTCAACTGGGAGCAGCGTTTAGACATAGTGGGCCCTTAGGTATCTTGGTATGAACCTCAACTTTTGGTTGAGGGATATGTAAGGGGCCACTGGGTGACGAAAGAGGCTCTGGAGAACCTGAAGAAGGAGGCTCGGGAGCAGACTGAGCAGGAGGCTTGGGGTACTGGCGAGACCGGGTTTGAAGGTGAAGATCGACGGACGGGTTAGGATCGGAGTGCATCATAAGGATCTGGTAATCAGAGGAACCAGAAAGGGAAGGTGGGGTGGCTACCTGGCTGTTGGGCGGTTGGGTAGCCACGAATCCTTGTTGAGGGAAAGGATCAGTAAACACAGCTGGCTGGGTAGTGGCCACATTAGGAGGAGCATGAGGGGAGGCGTGCTGTCCACGCAATGTGGCTTGAGACTCCCACATCTGCCACATCTGGGGTAATAGGGGACAATCGTGGGTGTAATGACCATAAACACTGCAACACGAACAAGGCTTGCTTGTGCGAAGCGGCCTGTCCGGCTTGGGCTGAATGCCCTGTTGCTGGTTGGCAGTGCTAGGGTCCACACCAGGATTGGGTCCACGGGTACCAGGGGCAGATTGGTTTGGATTGCCTCTCCACCTTCTTTGAGAAGAAGGGGGATTGGTCGCGCCCTGCTGTGCAAATACTTGCCCTGGAGGGGGCTGTAGGTGCTGGTGCTGGGGTTGAGGAGGCAAGGGAGGAGGAAGCGCATATGCTAGAGGAGCTGGCGCACCAGGCTGCGGATATGGGTAATGGGTAGGTTGGGAAACATTGAGGTAAGCAGGAGGTTGGGCAAAAGGAGGAGGCATGCCGTATCCTGGATACATGCTACCGGGAGGGGGGAGAGTGCTGGAGGAGCTGGCCCCTCCCTGAGGGGGACCATAGCCCATAGGAGGTTGAGCGTATGGATGGGAAAGGGATCCAACGATACCATCGGCGGAATGAGATGCCCCCGGGGCGTTAGCGCCACCGGGCCTGGGGAGGTCAGGAAGAACGGTATAAACATAACCTGATTGAGCGTAGATCAGGTCATATTTCAAGGCTATTTGGAGGGCGGCTTCTTCAGTTTGAGGAAAATGAGAGGCGACATCTTTGCTGATGGGAGCAGGAAGGGTGCGAAGGAACCAGTCCATGTAAACCCGATCTTCGAAGGGAGGGGCTCGACATAAGCTCCGTCTTCTTCGCCATTCCTGAACATGGGCAGAAAGGCATGTTGAAGAGGATTGCTTGAAGGAAGTCAAGAGCTCCGTGCCAGTATCGTATCGGAGAGGGAGCTAGAAGTACGACAAAAAGGCTTGGGCAAGAGTCTCAAAGGTGGTATGGGTAGAGGTGGCTTGTTCGACATACCATTTAGAAGCTTCGCCGGTAAGCGTGCGTTGGAAAAAACGAAGACGGATGGAGTCATCGGTAATGGAATTGGAGGAACACCACATGTGGAAAGATCGGACATGATTGGTTGGATCTTCGCCATTAAGGCCCTCAAACTTAGGGATGTTGGAGGGGAGCTTGGTTGGCATAGCAAGCCAATTAGCATTGTGGTGAATGGGGTCATTGATCAACTGATGGAAATCGGGGAGGCTGAGGCCTGCAATGTACGACAGCACAGGGGTGGCCGAGGTAGTCCCTGTGGCGGTTCTGCTAGTAGTAGGGGTGGCATTAGGGCCGGGACAACCGCTTGCGTTAGGCCCTGGACCAGACATGGTGAAGGTGACAGGGGGAGAACCGGGAGGAGAAGGAGAACCCGATGGATCAAGAGAGGAGTCGGAGTGCGGACTCGGAGGAGGACTGGCTCGACGACGGCGGGGCGGAGCAGGTCGATCGACCGGAAACTGAGGATGAAGGCCAAGAAGTCTCCGGGAAAGGCGCCTTGGGGGCGCAATGATGACAGGAAGAAGGAAACCGACAGGGGCAGAAAAGGACAGAATCAATTAAGGTCAAGGGCAGAAAAGGTGCAGTGACGATTGATTTTAGAGTCTTTGCCAGGCGGTGTTAACCAGGCGCTTCTTCGCTTAGGGTCGGTGTGTGGCGTGCGTTAATTTTAATTTTTAAACCTTTTCTGTTTTGAGAGCAAGAAAAAAGTGTGCTGCGTAGCTAAAAATAAACCTACAGAGAACAGAATATAATGCTGAAATAACAAAAAAAATAACAGCTACTTGTGCATCTATCTAACCCAAGAAGGTGGGTCTCTCAAAACTAGTCTGAAAAGAAAGGGAAAAATCTATGTAAAACACACGAAAAAGGGGGCCAATAGATCTAAGGTCAAAAGGGACAGGGATCTAAAGGATAAAGCTGCTGAAAAGAGGTGCAGATCACAGCCAAGAGACAGAGGCAAGGTGGCTGGAAAAAGGAAGGAAATCAGCAAAAACCGGAGGGGGCAAGGTGGAGGCCTTCAAAGGAGTTCCAAAAAAAATGACAGGAGGTGATTTGAAAGGAAGAGAGGTTGATTTCAAAGGATCTGAAAGGGAGGTAACAGATCTGGAAAAAAGGAGACTGAAGCTCTGAAAAACAGACGTCTGAAACAGCTTAAAACTCTTCCACAAAAAGTGGAGGGTACTAAAGCCCTAAGGGGCTAGGTTCCCACTTAGATGAGTAAAAACAGATCAGAACTTGGTCAAAACAGGCTGAGACAGAGGCTGGAGGACCCTGACAGAAGCTGCAGCAAAACCTAGAAAAATTGCAGAAAAATTGCTGAAAAAATGGCAGGTCGCAGTTTCTGACCTGATTTCAGTGCAGGTCACAGGAAACAGGCTGAAAAGTGCGACCTGGAGGTCCAGGTCGCAGGTTTAGGGCCAAAGTGCGACCCCCGTTCCGGTTGTCTCGCGGCGATTTTCGTAAAAAGGTCGTCCCCGCTGCGGCCGGTGTCGCTACTCCGCGCAATAGCGTAAACACACGGAAGTGAAAAATTTTAATGTTTTAGGTTTTTATGTGGGAAAAACAACATAAAAATAGGAAAAATAAACATCTGAAAAGAAACCCTAGGGTCTGAAGTAGCTGGATATGCAGGAATATGAAAAACGACAGCGGTCGTAATTTAAAACCCCTGTGGAGTCGCCATTTGTTAGTATGAATCCTTTGTCGAAGTGTACGAAAAAGGACCACTTTAGCTATGCATAACTAATAGCCCTAACAACAAAAGTGGTTGCCAATATCTTCAGATCTGCGGTTAGTTAGACAAGAAAAGAGCTGCAAAAAACTAGATCTATGTATGGAAAGACATTAAGCAGTAAAAACAAGGGTTTGCTCCATATACCAATAGACAAGACAAGAACAATTTTTGAAAGAATTTTTGTATTAATGGGGCACCTGTGAAAAAAACCAGAAGGAGTATCCAATTCCCCTCAGTGGGATGGGTTCTTGGAAGTCCTCAGCACTTCAGATCTAAGATTCTTCTCTCTAGTTGATGTAGAAAACCCAATGCAAAGAGTAGAGCCTGTGTGGAGCAAAATGGCATAAAATGGTGACCAAGTGTATAGATCCCAGAACTTGACCTTAATAGGCAACAAATGGTGAAGAATGGTAGGGAGAACCTCCTATTTATAAAAATATTAGTCATTCTAGATCTTGTGCATGGGTTAACCAGATTCAGATCCACTTTTTATGGAATATTTTATTATATTTGTTGGAGGGAAAAGGTATTTGACTTGGGTCAAATCCCTTAATTTGTTAAAAATGAATAAATAAATTATTTATTTATCTTTTTAAGGAAGCGGTTAGAAGATAATCAAATAAATAATGATTTATTTAATTATTTAAGGAAGTGGTTGAAAGATAATTAAATAAATAGTGATTTATTTAATTATTTATGGGTGATTTGGTCATATTTAACAAGGAATATCATCTAAATAAGGTTTAAATGATTATTCCTAGAAAATAATAAGATAAATAAAGGTTTATCTAATTAATTTCTTTGATTTTGGGTTAAAAATGACTGGGAATAATAATTAAATTATGGTTTAATTAATTATTCCATGAGGAAAATCAAACAAATATGTGTTTGTTTAATATTTCCTTTTGGGGTTTCCTGTTTTAACATAGTGAAAGCGGTTTTACTTAGGGTAAAACTGGTCTTACATGGTGTACTTGGGTCCATCTAATGGTAATAAGTTAGATGACCAAAAAATGGTGTAACACCCATCCCGTCTCTAATCCTAACTTGGCGAACGTTTGCATTATACAATCATCTTGGGCTAACCTTACAGAGCCCACTTTGGCTAGTCAGTAACCTCAACCTCAACCATCTCCTAGCCCTTCGCCCCCGTTAGCCACCCTTCTTCCTTCTGAATCTTCTTCTACCACCACTCCTCCTGGGTCGATTTCACCTGAAATCAATCCCCTTGGCACCATTCCTCCTGGCCATTTCCATGCTAGTTAGATCCCTTTCCTTGCTCCCCCTCCTGGAGCTTATTCGGTCCCTACCTTAGCCACCCTATCCCTCCCCAACTTGACCTTGGGTATACCCGTTTGGTATCTTGACCCTCCAGCCACCACTCTGCCTGGTCAACCTAAAAAATATATTACTTTGACCCCGGTTCAAACAATCCCTATGACTTCTCTTGCTACGCTGGTACCTCAGTCACCTCAACAAGCACCACCTTTTGTTACAACCGCTTCGAGTAAAAATGGCAAAACTCGCAGGGGGGCATCAAAGGACAAACCTACCCCGCCCAACCCTGCCCCTCCTCGGCCTCCCAAGCATCCCATCCAGTGTGCTCTGTGTGATGTTGTTGGTCACGCCACTCATACCTGCCCTGAATTACCACCTCTCAAGACCATGGTTAATGAAACGTTTCTAGAATCAGACATTCCAGAAGTCCATGTCACCATACCGGATTCTACCCTTAAACTTAAGAATTTACGCACCAATCACCCTTGTTCTTTGTGCAATTTCCATGGCCACTATACCCACCTTTGCCCCCACCTTGATGAGTATCGTGCCTCTTTAGCCACATACCTCCAATTCAAAGCCGCCCTCGCCCACAATCCTTCTTCCCTCATACAGGACCACCTGTCTACCACGATTACCATTCCTCCTCCTGATACCAAAATGACCGAAACTTCAGCTACCATTTCCTACATTTCCTCATCACCGAGATTCTCGGATACCAACCCCTTAGTACCTTCCCCCGATGCTTCGCCTGATCATTCCACTGCTCACTCTGTCACCTCACATACATCGTACCTGTGAGCCCTTCCCATCACAATCAAGAGTCTCATCCCTCTACCTCCTCAGGTCAACCTCTTCCATCCTCTCTTCCCATATTCCTGTCCGATGAAGACATCATGGAAGCCATGACCAACCCTGATTTTCCATGGGACGATATGCACCATCGTGCATATTTCATCCCACATCAATCCCATGACCAATATGCCCTCGAATCCAAAGACTTCATTCCTGATAAATTTTATTGGTTCAAAAACCCCATCCCTGCACCTAATGCTTTCGAAGAAGGCAATATGGCTAATATCTCTCCCACCATCAAAATCAACATTTTTGTCAAGCTAGGTATTAAAGAACATATCACCATGGGCGCCCAATGCACTCCGGAAGAAATTGAAGCCTACATGAAACTCTTCAAATAATTCCGTGATGTTATCGCCTGGTCATACTCAGAAATGCCCAGACTCGGTCCTGCCATTATCGAACATCACATCGACACATGGCCTGATGCCATTCCAGTTCATCAAAATTTGAGACCCATCCATCCTTCTAGACGTGAAGCCATCAAAGCTGAAATCGACAAGCTCTGGCAGGCTGGTTTCATTTACCCCATTGAATATACCACTTGGGTGTCTAACCCAGTTCCCGTCCTCAAAAAACAAGGCACCATTTGTGTTTGCACCGAATTTCGCGATTTGAACAAAGATTGTCCCAAAGACAACTTCCCCACACCATTTATTACCCAAATCATCGATGAGTGTGAGGGGCATGAGATTCTCTCCTTCATGGATGGCTTCTTCGGATACAACCAAATTGTTATCCGTCGTGTTGATCAACTTAAAACCACGTTCATTAGTCCGTGGGGCACTTTCGCATACCGAGTCATGCCGTTTGGCTTTAAAAATGCCGACGCCACCTTTCAACGAGCCATGTCTTATTGCTTCCATGACTTATCCCATATTATCCTTGCCTATTTAGATGACCTTCCCGCACGTTCTAAACATCAGGCGCAACACCTTCATGACCTGCGTACCATTTTCCTCCGATGCCACAAGTATAACAGTCGCCTTAACCCTTTGAAATGTGTCTTATGTGTTTCCGCCAGTCGTCTCCTCGGCTTCATCGTGTCTAAAGACGGGATAAATCCCGACCCTTTGAAGGTTCAAGCCATTCTTGAACTTCCTCTACCTCGTACCTTACGCCAGCTACAAAGTCTCCAAGGCAAAGCTAATTTTCTTCGCCGATTCGTTCCTGACTATGCCACTACCGCACACGGCTTCCTTAGACTTCTTCGATCTCACACCCATTTTTTTTGGGATACATATGCTCAAGAGTCTTTTGATGCCCTCAAGCATGCTCTCACATCTGCTCCCTTGATCCATCCCCCTGACTTTGACCGAGATTTCATTCTGTACATCTCCGCTTCCACATATTTGGTTGCTGGTGTCCTTATCCAGGAGGATGATAACGGGGTCGAACATGTGATCTATTATGTCAGTAAGAACCTTGCCGGTCCACCTATGTCCTACTCGCATGAAGAAAAATTAGCACTAGTTGTCGTGTTCTCGGTCCAAAAATTGCGTCATTATATCCTCATGCATTCCACCAAGGTTGTGACTGATTCCAACCCCATGGCTTTCCTATTAAGTCGCCGCATCCTCAATGGAAAGTACACCCGTTGGGTCATTATTCTCCAAGAATTCGACCTTGAATTTGTCACCCCAAAAAGTAAGAAAGGTTTAGTCCTAGCTGAACTCATTTCTAATTTGCCTACCCGGACGCAAGATACTCCAATTAATGACGCTCTTCCCGATGAACATTTGTTTGCCATCACCACCGACGATCCTTGGTACGGTGACATCCTTACTTACTTGCGAACCCAAAATTTTTCCCTTCACCTTGATCGTGATGCTTGACAACGTATTCAACACCAAGCCTCTCGCTACCTCCTAATCGACGATGACCTTTATCTTCGTGGCGTAGATACTGTCCTTCGTTGTTGCCTCACCCATGCTGAAGCTGAGCAAGTCCTAAATGCCTATCATAGTGGCGCTTGTGGTGGCCACCTCTCCGGCCTCGCCACCGCCCAAAAAATCATGTGTGCTGGGTATTTTTGGCCTTCTCTCTTTAGTGATTGCATTGAAGCAGTCAAACACTGTTCCAATTGCCAACATTTCGCCCCAAAGGTGCGAGCTCCTCCCTCTCCTCTCCATCCTGTCGTTACAGCTGGTCCTTTTTGTAAATGGGCCATCGACTTTATGGAATGTCGACCTCCATCTATTGGTAACCACAAATATATCATCGTGGCAGTTGACTACTTCACTAAATGGGCCGAAGCTATGCTTACGTTAAACAATATGGCAGCCATTACAACCCTCTTTTTCTTTAACCATGTCATTGCTCGATTCGGAGTTCCAAAATAGTTAGTCTTGGACCATGGCCGACATTTTGAAGATCATATTTGGCATGAGCTCTCCTCCTTATTGGGTTTTGAACACCAATATTCATCTTCCTATTACCCCCAAGGTAATGGCCAAGTTGAAGTGGTAAAAAAATTTCTTAAGACCATGCTTCAACGAACGGTGAATAAACACAAAACCAATTGGCATCTCATGCTCTTCCCTGCTTTGTGGACTTATCATACTTTTGTTAAAACCGCCACCGGTTTCACTCCTTTCCACCTTGTCTTTAGCGAGGAGGCAGTCTTAACAATCGAATGTGAGATCCCTTCCATCCATTTAGTCGTCGAACTTCTCCCTGATACCCAACCTCTATAACAACGACTTATCATGCTTGAGTGCGCTTTTGAAGATCTTCGTGTTGCATTACAAACTCTTGAAGTGGCCAAAAAGCGCACCAAAGCTCAGTATGACCGAACAGTGCATCCTCGCAAATTTCATGAAGGTGACCTTGTTCTAATATATGACCAGGCCCATGATACCCTCGGTCATGGGAAGTTCGACTCATTATGGCTAGGTCCTTACATCATCAGTAAAAATCTTGGGAAGGGGGCATATATTTTAGAGGACTTTGAAGGCCACCCCCTTCCTAATCCTCGCAATGCACTCTATCTCAAGAGGTATTATCCTTAGCATTTCCCACTCGAAATGCATGTTTTACTTTCTTGTAGATAGGCAGCATATGTTTGTTTTCATCCATCACTACTTCACCAGGACACATGTTGTCCACGAAGTCTTCCTTTCCTCCTTTTTCAAATCGGATTTCCTCACTTACAACACTTTTCCTTGGGGCACCACTTAGCCTCCATATTTATTCTTGTCTGTGTCGATTTCCGTCATGAGATACCATTTCATACTCATGTTTTCGGGTCCCCTTTGGACCTTTCATCATTTCAACATCATCATTAGTCTTCCTCTGAGTACCTTGGACCCAGCCTCTTTTCAACATGTTCGTGATACGTATACTTGGTGGTCCAGTGATGCCGCAGCAGCTATTGGTGATTCCCGGGCATGTGTGAGATGTCTCAACCCTCATGAGGGGGTGGCCCTACAGGTAGCCCCCCACATGCTCGGATGACTTCATTTTAGCCCTTGATGCAGCTCCTCTCATATGATGATATCGGCCTCAGCCGCTTGTAGCGCCTCTTCGATTTGCACGTATTATTCAGATGTTGCGAGCCCTTCCTTGCGTGTAGGGGGAATTTGGGCGTATTCCTATCTCATGTACTACCATATTATTGTATAAGTCCTGATGATTATTCCAGGCATCGCATGTATGTGGGATTCATCTTGTTCTTTACCTGGCTCATGTTTCGGCCAACACATGCCTCATTATTGCGTTCCATGGTTTTCCGGGCACCTTATTCTTTGTACTTCTTGTGTTATGTGGTTTTCTGGGCACCTTATTCTTTGTACTTTGTCTCAGCGGGCATAGGTATGCCTCCCCCGCCGCCTTTAGCATAGGTACCACTTCATAGAGACTTGTTGCACCTGTAAGTCTCATATCCTCAGAGTCTAGTCCTTTTGTACATCAGACAACATTACACTTCTCTCTCTCACTTCCCTTTTGATATATAGTGATTGAGTTCTTACAACGTACTTCGGTCATACGATTTGCTCCTAACACTCGTACGTTGGGGGGAAATCTATTACACCATTTTTTTGGTCATCTAACCTATTATTATTAGATGAACCCAAGTACACCATGTAAGACCAATTTTACCCTAAGTAAAATTGCCTTCACCATATAAAATAACTTATTTGGTCATATTTAACCCAAAACAAAGAAATTAATTAAATAAATCCTTATTTATTTAATTATTTCCTAAGAAAAAGCTATTTAAATCATTATTTAAATAATATTCTTAGTTAAATTTGACTGAATCATCCATAAATAATTAAATAAACCATTATTTATTTAATTATATTCCTATCATTCCCCTAAAATGATAAATAAATCATTTATTTATTTATTATTTATAAATAAAGGAATTGACCCAAGTCAAGAATCCTTTTCCCTCCAACAAATATAATAAAATATTCCTAAAAGGTGCTTCTAGAATTCGATTAATAATATTTTATTCATGCACCGAGTTCTAGATCGCCCCAATATTTTGTTATAAATAGGGGGGTTTTCCCCATTCATTAGTCACCTTCATTGCATTAGATCACTCTGGATCTACTCTTGGTCACCATTTTCCATTTTGTTTTGTGAACTCCCATTGAGTTCTATGTTTGTTTTTCTACACCCATAAGAGAGAGAAATGTTAGATCTGAAACATACTGAGGAGAACCAGAAGACACCTTTCTTATTTTCCTCTCAAGTGCCCCATTCTTTAATATAATAAAAAATTCTTTTAAATAAATTATTCTTGTCTTTTCCATTGGATTTATGGAGCCATGTTATATTTTATCTGCTTAATGTCTTTTATGCTTAGATATGAATTTGTGTAGAAAACTTAAAGATATTTTGTGGCCATAATCGATGTTAGGGCTATTTGTTATGCATAGCTAAAGTGATCTTTTACGATGAAAGATTCATACTAACAGGAGTCAGCATAGACTAGGGAGGCTGTAGTAGTTGATTCCCCGGTGTTCTTACTGCTTGAGTCTGTGTCCTAACTAACCTCGGTGCTTGATGTGGAAATCATGCATACCGGGGATATCCGAGGAATGACCCTAGGATGGATGACGGTTTGAATTTGACAGGGCCATATTCTTGATGCCATAAAAGACAATCTGTGGCTGTATCTACATAGGGTAGAACCATATCTGTGTTGGTCAAGGGACGCTTTTTCAATGTGCGTCAGATGGTCTACTGTGATGGTTCGATCCTCATGGGGTAACATCATGATGCGGAAAACGGAGGATGATATGGCAAACATGGCATACATGTAACTATGCCCAATGAGTATATTGGAATCCAATTGAGCGTCCAAGACTTCGATGTCTATCTGGACCGTCTTGTCGGCTAAGCAGACCGGTACATTGTGGAAGAGACCGACGGGGGTCAAGGGATGACCGTCGTATGCTCTAAGTATGATGACGGAAGGTTTGATTTTGGGGGCTCCTAACTTCCGCCATACATTCTTTGACATGATGCATGTGGATGCACCATCGTCAATGACACATCGGTGAATAGTGATATTTTGTATCGATACTGGTATCTGGAAGGTGACCATGGAGGGAAGCCTAGGGGTGGATTTGTCTAATTCAAAAGCCATCATGCGTGTGTCGACAAGGTCGAAGGCGCCTAATGCAGAAAGTAGGGTTTTCCGTTGCTTTGGGCACGACTGCAGTACCTCCAAAGCGGATATAGAAGCAGGTGACTGAGCTAAATCTTCTACGATGCTGTAATTGTGGGATGCTTTGGAGTAGTTACCTATTTGCCTATTAGGCCCTTTTACCATTTTTGGCAATGGTTCCAAAGGAATATTTGGAATGGTTAAAGGTGCAGTGTAATATTCTAGATCTGGGGCAGCTCAACAAGCCTGCTGAAATAACGCAATTCTTAGAATACTATGCATGGAAATGAGTTTTTAGCTCCTGGATCCCTTATATAAACTCATCTAAGATCTAAATCCAAGAGGAGAGCAAAAACAAATCAGACTAGGTGGGTTAAACATATCTCCCACAAACTAGTCTAGCTGAAAACCACCCAAAGAGAGAGGCTACAGCTCTATGCAAAGGATTGCTTCAGAAATAACGCAGATCCACTAAAGCACATTAGGAGGCTGATATGAAGGTCTATAAATCAGATATATAACAGCAAATCATTTTTTCTTTATAGCCCACACAGTATACAAGAGAAAGAATGAGACAATACATGAAAAATTCTCAGAAATGAGGTGCTACAACCATGATAAAAGACGGCATAACCATGACAGTGTTATTTTTAGGGCTGAAGAAGAATTTTATTAATTCTTCAGATCTAGAGCAGATCTGTACATAAAAATTTAGATATAATACAGATCTTTGTACAAGAAATGATTATCTATACATTCCCCTTGGGGTTTTGCTCAAAACATGAAGCACCGGAAGTAGATCTGAGATCTAAGAATGCAGATCTGCAGAATGATTAAGAAATTTATAAATAATGAAATGGTACAGCAGATCAGATCTGAAACAAACATGGATTGGATGGCCAATCCATGGATCACCACAGTGAAAGGAAGAATCCCAACACCGGAGATCTCTCCTCCAAAATGCAGACAAAACACCGTGCAACTGTAGATATGAAAATAACGCTATCTAGGGAGAGAAACAACACTGTAGCTTCTGAGAATGGTTTGGCCTGATGCCAAGATGTAGATCTGAAGCATAATCAGCTAATGAACTCTTCTAGGAGGTTAAAAGACACACTCACTGAGAAGAGCCACTAGTATGAGCTAGATCTAAGTAGAGATAGTTTCTTCCACTGCTGCAACTCACAAGGACAACTAAAATATCACAGGAGCAGTGCTGTAGGTGTAAGGTGAGCTTGGCCAAAAAGCCTGACGTGGAAAGGATAGCACAAGTCTCCTCTAAGAGCTACTCAAGGAAGGAGGTGGGATTCCTGAACAGGAAGTCGCAATAAGGGATGTCTAAGTAGACAGACCTTCAGAAATGATAATCTTCAACAACCCTCTCTTGTTGATCTCCTCCTCATTTTATAAGATTGGAGTCTTGGTAAAACCCTAAACCACTTCATTGGTTTAGCCCTTTTCACATTTAGAATCTCCTTCTATAACTGTGCTATCCCTCAAGGAGGTTCAATGCATCAATACTGCGCTGTTGAATTGGTCAAAGATGACCCATTCTTGTGATTTAAACCCATTCACACCTGCAGAAGTTTATTTACATAGCCCAGATATGTCTCTGTTCACATAGGCATTGATTTATTCTTAGTTTTAAGAGTTTTACATGTCCTCCTTTACAATTTATTCATCAATCATGAAATGAAAAAATAAACAAGGAAAAATTAATATTCCAATTAACTGCAGCTAATTTAGGAATATTGCATGCAGAAAGTGTGCTTTTACTAGCCCCTAACGTACTAGTGTCTGGTGGGGTGTCGTACCTACGATTCCGAGTTTCAAAAAATATTTCTTCCCCAACCATGTAAATTTCATGGTTGTTTTTCCCGGAATCGTCGGGGTTTTGCTGCTGAGTGCTGATTGTTTCTTGATGGGGGAACGGTTCTTGCATAACTGCAGTTGTCTGGGAAGATCCTCCTTGTCCTCGGTTACTCTGAAGCTTTTTAAGATTAGGGAGTTCGGGATAGTGGTGAGTATAGTGCCTGTACTCACCACATATTGAACAAGAATGGTTTGTTCGTAGAGGTGGCCTTTTTCATTTATTTTGGGTATTGCTTGGCTCCTGGTTCTGATTCTGGTTGGAGTTACCTCCAGCCTGGGATCTCGGTGGGCGCTGTTGGTTGCTGCACCTCTGTCCAGGGTTCCCTTTGGGCTTATTTTTTACCTTTCTTTTAACCACATTAGGAGGGTAGTTCTCCTGATCATACTGGTGTAATTTATTTTAGGACGGCTACACAAAGTTCACTTGTGCATTGTTTTGCGTAGGTGGGTTATGTTCTTGGGACTGAGCATACTATTGTCCCATGTTTTCACCTGGCCATTGGGGGGGATTTATTTCGTCAGTTTTTCTTCCTGCGTACTGGGTCCCCTTAGCCAGAGGATAAGGTCCTCCTTGGTGATACGTTGGTGCCCTGTTAGTCAAATTTTGCTGCTGCATATGATGAATTTGAAATCCAGGTTGAGACATGTTCTGGGTAGACCCATGTGTGTTACTGGGATTCTGACTGCTGCTACCTAGGTACCCTTGGGTCATTGACCCAATAAGTCCGCCTGCAGAGTTAGATGCACTTGGAAATTCTTGATAAGATTGCAGGCGTGGGGCGTTGGGTAGGATATTGTATATGTATCTTGATTGCGTGTAGATCAGTTCAAGTTGTTGGGCTTTACTGATTGCATCCTCTTCGGATGTGGGGTTACAGTGCTCCACATCCTTTGAAATCTCTGCCGTCAGAGTTTTCAAGAATAAATATAAAAGGACTCGGCCGTCGAGTTGTGCTTTGCATAAATTGCGACACTGTCTCCATTCATGGAGATGTTCTGAAATATGGGTAGAGGGGGATTGTCTGAAATGAGTCAGTAACTCCATTCCCAAATTGTGGTGAATGGGTAACTGAAAGTATGTGATGAACGCGGTAGCGAGGGCGCTAAAGGTTCTATGTGAAGTAGGGGGTTTCTGTACGTACCATTTCATGGCCACTCCCATAAGAGTGCGTTGAAACAACCTCAACCGAATAGTATCTTCAATGATGCTATTCGATGAGCACCATAGGTGAAAGGTCATTATATGATTTCCTGGGTCTTCTACTTGCTTGCATTCAAACTTTGGTATATCTAAATGGAGCTTCATGGGCATGCGAGGCCAATTGGGGTCATGTGCGATGGGGTCATTGGTGTACTTGGTCAAATCTAGTAGATTTAACGCCACTAAGAAGGGTGACTGGGAGGTTGACGTCATGGCAACATGTGAAGACACAAAGTTCTGGTTAGAACGAGGATTAGTCTGTGACGTTCCTTGCTGTGAATTTAGCTGACTTCCCATATGGGATGCACTCCTCTGCCCCCTAGGGGACGAGGGGGGAGTGGTGTGCAGTGTGGTGTTGGGAGACTAACTAGGGTTCCCAACTAATGTTTCTCCAAGAAAGGAGGAACCAACCACTGTGGCAACGTTCCGTATTTGACGCCTAAATGGCGAAAGACCTAGAACCCCTCCTGGTAATGGTGGGAGGTCCAAAAGACGCCTAGAATGATGAGGTTCCGTTGGAACCGTTTCGAGTGTCGACCAAGTTATGTTTTGGAAATTTTTTTTGAGGGGATCGAGTCTGTGATCACGAAACATTTATGGCCACATACATAAAACAAAGTGAAAATGAAATGAATTTTACTTTAACTTAATCTATGTGATCAATCAAGCAAAAAAAATGGTTTTGTTTGTTTGTGCGTGATATTCAAAATCCTAGAAGACTTAATACGTCCTCACACACTCAAAAGTAACTGGACCTTGAGAGGATTTCTTGTGAGTGCTGGCACAATGTCCCGTAAGAGTTGGTGACGCCCCCACTCAGCCGAAGAGAATCAACCAAGGTAAGGGTAGAGGGTCTGGCGCTTACCTGCACCGTCACCTATAGGGTAAAGGATGCCCTAGTTTTGGCCACTAGGAACCACCATCCCACATGAGCGTCGAGTCTTCGGATTCTTGGTAGTCAGATAATAGTACCGAGTATCAGTTGGGTCAGGTATCCCCAACTGATACCGCATGCACTGCGCCTGAGCCTAACCCCCTCTGAATCGGGTCTTTTCTGCGCTCGGGTTTTCTTTGCCGTGGGTTGATAGGTGGATTTTAAAGCTCCCTAAAAACACAATTTCTATGTTTCAATGTGAAGTGTGATCAAGGCAGCTTATTGGATGCCTACCCCCTTGATCCTAACTTAATCTATAAATTCTCTTGTGGACCTTGTGGGGAGAATTTAGTGAGTTGGTTTAAGTTACTTTTAGGTGGATTTATTTTCATAGTGGGTTAATGTGTGTGAGCGTATGGTGAAAAATCGCATAATTTGAACATATGCATATCAGTGATCCTTTACAAAAGTCCCCTAGTTAAACTATGTGACGTTGTTGCTTGCTCAAATAGAAAGCATTTGCGGATAATGGGCCTCTTCCAAAACCTCCTAGTTAGTCTATGTGAGTGACTAAAGGGAGATGGCGAATCACAAATGTAGAGTGTTCATATGCTTGTCTAGGGTCCCTAAATGGTGCAAAGACAACATATATTACTTGCTCTAATTAGCGATTCAATCCTAGTCCCGCAATTTCCTAAATGCAAAAATTGAATTTAAACTAAACAATTTCTACACTAGCCTATGCATGTGTGGTCATGAGCCACTTACTTGGACTAGTTAAGCTAAGTGTGCATACCAGAATGTGCAAAAAACATAAATTTTTCGGAAATCATTGATTAATTTTCCCCCTAATCAAACTATGTGAACACTTTTTGCAAAAACCAACTTAAATGAAAACTAACTAAATGCCTACGAAAAGCAGAAAAAATCAGTTCTCAGAAGCTATGGGGTATCAACATAGGTGTTGGTAGATACATTAGGGGCTTCCCAACACACTTACAAGCAGAAAAAATGCAAAAAATAGGGAGAAAAAAAATCTCTCTGGAATTTGCGTGCAAAAACCCTTAACAGGTGCGCCTTCCTGCATGTAGGTCACTCTTGAACGCGCGAAATGCGCCTTTGTGTGAAAAAACTACACACAAAAGTCCTGCAAGTAGAATATTAGGAGCTACCTTCTTCATTCTGTCACCTCAGTGAATCTAGGGACTGCAAGATGGGTCAGAGGACTGTTAGCTCCACTCTAGCATAGACAAAGGGTCTCCTGCAAAATATGGCACAACCACATAAACTTGAAACACGTCAGTGGAGTTGCCAATCTTGTTGTGGTGTATTCGACACACGGGTGTACAAAATCACACGAGCTTAGAGAGTGTGGTCTACTCTCTAAACTATTGGTAACATGCAGAAGGTGGGGGGAGCTCAAAAGCATAAAAATTAAATGAAATAATATGCTGAAGTATGCTCTGGTTAAAAAACTAAAAGTAAAAACACAAAAGAAGCTATATAGAGAGTTCCAAACAGTAATAATGCAAATGATGGCTCGATGGCCTCTTCTTATTAAATGTTTGGAATAAAAGGAAATCTTACCCACTTGCCAAAGGGCCCCTAGGAAATGGCTCTAGGCCCCGATGCAAGGATGTTTGCCTTCCAAGTTCTGCCTCTGATGCAGTCTAACTCTCTCTCTCTGCTGTGGTGAACTAAGATGTTGGGTGGCCAACTATCGAGCCCTCTTTAGCTCTAGCTCCGGGTCACACACAATGCTGGTGTTACTTGGGAAACTTTTGCCAGCATAAACTTATGATCACCATTTGTTCATCTCTTGGTGGGTTTATATAGGTGAGCCTCAAATCCTCCTTCCCTCCCTTGGTACATGATGGATGGTGACCCAAGGGAGAGGTGTGATTCCATTGTGTGCTCAAATCTTCTTTTTTGCACTCACATAATGTCTTAGGAGGTGCTGGTGGCTGTCCTTAGGCTGCTTTCACATAAGGATTAACTGTCCTTTTCTTGGTGTGGTCTCGGAAAGTGAATTTTTTCCATTTCCAGGAATACACACTTATAGGGAAAAAGGGCGTGCAAAAGCCACTCTTCTCGAAGGAAAAAGTGCGCATTTGAGCATTTATGACTAGTTCAAATCTGATTTTCTCAAAACCTTAGAGATTTTAAATACTTCTTGGTTCCATAATGTATTCCTGTCCTATAAATCCTTAGGCTCGACATTAATTGATGTCGTCTTATGCTGTACGATTTTCCAGTGTTAACAGGATCCATTCAATAATTTCTACACATGGGAATATGGGTGGATGAGCTCCTGCATAGTGGATTTCTGACCTCTTGACCTGGACATATACCTGCCGCTCTGGAAGGTCTTCCAGTATCTCAGGCTTTGTGAACTCTAGGTACAACTGGTACCAACTCATGTTGTCCCCCTTCCCGAATACACAAGTGGTGTCTCCATATATAGGGGGTGGGGAAAGGGGCATGCCTTCTTCTGAAATTTCCACTTCTAGACTCTTGTTTCTCTTTCGCACTGCCAGGGGCCCCATGTTGCTCGAGGCTGACAAGATGGATACCCACTCGAACTCGGCTTCGATGTTCCCTGGCATATTCATAAAAAAATCCTACGATAAGGTAGATGACATGATTATAAATATGTGACCAATGAAACTCCCAAATGATTCCTCAGGCTAGGTCGCTGCGACCCCTACTAACTATTATCTAAAGAATGGCTAGACCTGTGACTTGGCGACATTGCGACTAGGTCATTGGGTCGCTAGGTCGCGTCGGTCCGAACTCTCAAGGAAAAATGACTATGTGACTTGGAAACTTGTGACTGGGTCGCTGTGTCGCTAGGTCGCGTCAGAGTAAACTCTCAAAGAAACACGACTTGGCAACTTGGCGACTTGGAAATAGGTCGCTAGGTCGTTGGGTCGCAGGGTGGGCTGATGCTAGGTGATGAGCGACTTAGCGACTTGGCAACTCAGTGACTAGGTTGCAGGGTTGGGGGGTCACCTAGTCGCAGAGTCATGGGGTCGCACTAGGGCCTTCTTGATGGGTTACGTGGTGATTAAGGCCTGCGGGGGGATAAAAGGTGAAATAATGCAACATATCAATCATAAAGAACACACTTGGGCCTTGAGGCTTTCCCCGGGTGAGCTAAGAAGGGTGCATGAGATAGATATGTGAGAGAAGAGGCTTCAGAGAAAGAGGAAAAGGTGTGTGTTATGAGGGAGAAAGGAAGATTCTACAGAGGGCTATAGGGGAGCTTGAATGAGGCTGAGGTAGGGATAAATAGGCTAGGGGCAAGGGCAGGATTAGCAATAATTAATCAAAAAAGAAAAAACAGGAGGATTAGGAAACTTACTTGGGAAAAACATGCTCTAGCTGTCCTGTCAGAGGCATTACTCATTCTGTCGCACAGGTCGAATGCAACCTACGCGACACTTTTATTTATAAAGGGGTCGCACGTGCTAACATTTTATGCGGGTCGCAAGGTTGCAGATCAAGGCTGGTTAAGGGATGTGCGACCTTGAGACCTTGCAACCTTGTGACTTTGTAACCTGGAGGTCAGGAGGGTGCATAATCATGTGATCACAAAACTTAGGTTTTAGGCCATCATGCGACTTCGCGACCTAGGGATCGCTGGGTCACTGGGTCCCATGGTCGCATAGTTGCGAAATCCTAGGCTTCATGTGATTTGCGACTTCGCGACTATGCGACTAGATTTAAACCCTGAATTAGATTTTGATGAGATAAAAGCATGGGAAGAACTTCTCTTGAGACTCTAGGTTTAAGCTGCATCATATTTCTCTTTACCGAGACCAGGGGATCCGAAAGTTTTAGAATGGAACCAAATTTTGGAGGGTGTTGTAGCATCTACAACAAATGGTGATTCACTAGTAGGACCCAAGATTTCTACTGGTGCTTCATCTTGCGGGGGGAAAGGGGGCTTAGCAGGCTATTCCTTTCACCCCATGGATCCCACTGCTTTCATCCTTAGACCTTGCGTGTTGGCTCCACCTATTTGCGTGGCTCAGTGTGCGAGTTCACTGCATTTTTATATCTGGAAACCAGAGGAGAAGGGTTGGAGTAACCTCAAGGATTTATAGGACCTGGTATAGTTATTTGGTCCTTATTGTGTTACTCCGCTGCGAGCAAAATTGGTGGTCCTGGCGGAGTCATTGCCTAGGGGTCACATACGTAGCTCCGCTGCCACCGAGTCTGGTCAGTACCCCGGCAGAGTCATTGCATCGCCTCTCTAAGTAGGAAGCCTTTATCAATCCTTTACCCTTTATTTCATGTGCTAATAACACTTATTTAAATGTACTCAAGGTACTTATTTTAACTGTGCTCAAGGCACTTATTTGAAGGTGGCAAGTATTGCCTAGGCGGATGTGTTGGGTGTGGACCCTGATTATATTGTTCATTTTGTATCATAGCGTTGGACCCCTGTACCTTAATGGGGTGGAAATGCCGTCTCTAATTAAACGTTGCTTGGGGGGTCCAGGGGGGCGGCATGATAATAGCCGCCCTCAGGTTAAATATATCATCAGCACAAGCGCCTGATGAAGGATACGCATTTGAGTTTTACATGGCGTCCTACCCTTTAGATGCAGTGTGCGCAAGGTGCCAGTTTTACAAATGGCTGCATAATTGGGATGTGGAGCATGGCAGACCAATTCATAAGGTGTTGAGGGTGTTTTGGGCCTCCAAATACAAACAAGATATGGAGTTGATCTCGTACAACTTCATTTCCGCACTCTACATGTTGGGTGTGGAGCCTGATTATCTTGTTTATTTTGTATCACAGCGTTGGACCCCTGTACCTGCCACCCATAGTTAAACGTTGCCTGGGGGGTCTAGGAGGGGTGGCTGTGACTTTATGGAGCCCCCCCCGCCCCTAGCGGGGGGTTTCGAGGGTAGTGCCCCCGAAGCTAAAAATATATGTAAAATTGCCTTGTAAAAGTATAGTAATTTCTAGTCAATCTGAGTCGTTCATTAGGCAGATGATCTGACGATAAAAGTTATGTTTAGTTTAGGGTTTTTTTCCATAGAAGGCAACCCCTCACTTGTATGAGGGTATGGAATTGCGGCTATGTATTGTATGTGTATTCTCAGAGTGAGAAACAGATAGGGAGACTGTAAGAGAGAACATAGGATATTACAGTGGATCTACTATAGGTTGTGTCTCTTCATTTTGTTGGATAGTAGAAAGGAAGGACTAGTTGTTTGGGGTGAACATAGCCCAAACTGGGTGAACCATGTATATCTGTGTCTCTCTGGTTTTATTTGTTTTGTGTGCTTTTGTTTTCCGCATATTTTATGTGTTTTATTTCTCTATAATATATAATTTTCTAACAACTGACATCAAAGCCAAAGGTCTATTTCGCTGATAAAATCGTAGGAAAGAAGGGTTCCTGGTTCGAGTGGGAGAAATGGTGGAAGATGGTAAGTTTAGGATAGATAAATTTAACAGCCAAAATTCCTGCTATGGAATATGCAGATGGAAGATTATCTGTATCAGAAAGATCTGTACCTACCATTGAGCAGAAAAACAAAGAAACCGACAACTATGCTAGACACAGAATGGGAGATTCTCGATAGAAAGGCACTTGGAATAGTACGGTTGTGCCTCACAGCGTCGGTAGCCTTCAATATTTTGAAGGAAACAACAACAAAGGGTTTGATTAAGGCATTGGCGAAACTATATGAAAAACCCTCGGCCTCAAACAAGGTATTTCTTATGAAACGTTTATTTAATATGAAGATGTCGGAAGGTGGATCTGTTGCAAACCATTTAAATGATTTTAATATAGTTACCAGTCAGTTAAGTTCTGTAGGGGTAAAATTTGATGATGAATTTAGAGCTCTATTATTTTTGTGCTCATTTTCAGAAAGTTGGAATGGTTTAGTTATGGCGATTAGTAACTATGTCTCTAGATCTAGTACTTTAAAGTTTGATGATGTTGTCGGTGCTATCCTTAGCAAGGAAATGCGACAGAAAAGCTCTGGTGAGACATCGGGTAATGCTTTGAGTGCAGAGTCTATGGGAAGAAGAATGGAAAGAGGAAAGAGCTTAGGATATCACAGTAAATCAAGGAAAGACAGATCCAAGTCCAGATTGGGGATAGTGTGCTGGAAATGCGGAAAGAAAGGACACCTAAAGAAAGACTGTAGATCTCAGAAGGGAAAAGAAGGAGACACACAACAAGAAAACAATAATGAAGCAAATGTGACAGGTTATGTGTTACAAGATGCTTTGATTCTTTCTTTTGGAAATGTTAATGATTCCTGGGTGGTAGATTTAGGGGCCTCATTCCATGCCACACCTGATAAGAAATATTTTCATGACTATGTTCAAGGAGATTTTGGACAAGTTCATTTGGGTGATGATAAACCCTGTAAAATTGTTGGAATGGGTAAATTTATTGTAAAAAAATAGAATGGAAACCAGTGGTTATTAAAGGAGGTAAGGCATGTTCCAGATCTGAAGAAAAATCTGATTTCAACGGGGCAGTTAGGTGGTGAAGGTTGTGTGACAATTTTTTATAGATAAAACTTGGAAGGTCACCAAAGGAGCCCTGGTAATAGCAAAGGCGAAAAGGTTGGTACATTGTATTTATGCAATGGTATTCTAACTCTGTTAATGCTTTAACTTCCAAAGGAGTAGATCCAACATTATGGCATCATAGGCTCGGACACATGAGTGAGAAGGGGATGAATATTATTCACTCAAGAAATTTGTTGCTGGGTTTGAAGGATGTTGATTTGGATTTCTGTGAGAATTGTATTTATGGAAAACATAAGAGAGTCATATCTCTAAGAGTTGGGAAATAAAATAAGAGTGAAAAATTAGAGCTTGTGCATACAGATGTATGAGGACCTTCTCAGGTATCATCTCTCAGTGGCTCTCATTATTATGTTACTTTTATTGATGATACAAATAGAAAAACTTGGATTTATTGTATTCAGAATAGATCTGATGTATTTGATACTTTCAAGAAATGGAAAGATTTGGTTGAGATTGAGACAGGAAATAAGTTTAAGTGTCACAAATCAGACAATGGAGGTGAATATTGTAGCAAAGTGTTTGACAGGTAATGTTCAGAGCATGGAATTCGCAGAGAGAAGACAGTTCCAAGAACACCACAAGAAAATGGTGTGTCAGAAAGGATGAACAGAACAATCATGGAGCATGCAAGGTGCATGAGATTGGATGCATGATTGCCTTTACAATTTTGGGCAGATGTTATAACTACTGATGTTTATCTAATAAACAGAGGGCCTTCAAGTTCCTTGGATGGTGGTGTTCCAGAAGAAGCATGGACAGGTAAAAATGTAAACTACTCCTTTTTAAAGCCTTTTGGTTGTGAAGCTTTTGTCCATATTAATAAAGAAAATAGAACAAAGCTTGAGGCAAAATCAAAGAAATGTACCTTTATTGGATATGGTGTTAATGATTTTTGGTTATCGCTTATATGATTATGAAAATCACAAAATCATTAGGAGTAGAGATGTAATATTCAATGAAAAGGTCTTATATAAGAATCACTTGTAGGAAAAGGAATAGAAAAAGAAAACAAGGAATACATAGTTCTTGATGAGATTACTAAAAAAGTAAAGGTATCTGAAAATAATAATAATCAACAACCACAACAACAACAAACACCACAATAGCAATAGGCACCTCAAACACCTAAAAGTGGTGTTAGAATATCTACCAGGATAATTAGAACCCTTGAATGATACTTTCCTTCATTATATTATTTATTGTTGACTGATTGTGGTGAACCTGAATGTTATGAAGAAGCAATGCAGGTTGAAAGAAAGAAGAAGTGGGAGCTAGCCATGGAAGAAGATATGGACTCCTTAATGCATAACCAGACTTGGGACTTAGTCAGGTTGTCTACAGGTAAAACTACATTGCAGAATAAATGGGTTTACAGGCTGAAGGAAGAAGAAGGAGGAAAATAGAGGTACAAAGCTAGACTTTTGGTGAAGGGGTTTGCACAGAAGAAAGGTATTGATTTTGATGAAATATTTTCTCTTATTGTTAAGATGACTTCAATGAGAACTGTTTTAAGTCTTGTAGCAGCAGAAGATTTACATCTTGTACAGTTAGATGTAAAGACAACATTTCTCCATGGAGATTTGGAGGAAGAGATCTATATGCAACAACCGGAAGGATATGAGGTCAAAGGGAAAGAAAAATTAGTGTGCAGGTTAAAGAAGAGCTTGTATGGCTTAAAACAGGCTCTAAGGCAGTGGTATCTAAAATTTGACAAGTTTATGTCTGAACAAGGTTATAATAGATGTCACTCTAATCATTGTGTTTATCTGAAAAAGCAAAATGATGGAAGCTATATTATATTTTTATTGTATGTAGATGACATGCTTGTTGCAGGGTCTAAAATGCAGGACATAAATGTGCTCAAAAGAAAATTGGCAAATTCATTTGCAATGAAGGATTTGGGAGCTGCAAAACAAATCCTTGGTATGAGAATAAATAGAGACATGAAAAATCGCAAATTAACACTATCTCAGAATGAGTACATACAAAAGGTGTTGTAAAGATTTAATATGCAGAATGCAAAACCAGTTAGTACACCTTTTGCTAGCCATTTCAAACTTAGTAAGGAGATGTGACCAAAGACCTAAGAAGAAATGGATTATATGTCTAAATTTCCATATGCATCATCAATTAGAAGCTTAATGTATGCAATGGTCTGCACAAGGCCTGATATTGCACATGTAGTGGGAGTTGTAAGCAGGTACACAAACAATCTAGGAAAAGAACATTGGATGGCAGTGAAATGGATTCTCAGATATTTGAGAGGTACCACAAATAAATAATTATGCTTTGGTGGTTCAAACATTTCTCTACAGGGATATGCTGATGCATATATGGCAGGTGACAGAGATAACATGAGGAACACTACAGGATATGTATTTACTGTAGGTGGAACAATTGTCAGCTGGGTTTCAAAAATCAAAAGTGTTGTTGCACTTTCAACAACAGAAGCAAATATGTTGCTGCTATAGAGGTTAGTAAAGAAATGATTTGGTTACAAAGGTTTATGGATGAATTATGTAAGAAGCATGATATGGGCATGCTATACAGTGATAGCCAAAGTGCCATTCATCTTGCAAAGAACTCAACATTTCATTCCAGGACTAAACACATACAGCTCAAGTACCATTTCATACGGTCAATATTGGAAGATGGACATTTGAAGCTGGAAAAAATACACACTAGCCACAATCCTATAGATATGCTAACAAAATTTGTAACGAGGGAGAAACTGAGAATATGGTCAGTTTCAATTGGTCTTCAAGAATGACAATGAAGATGAGAAAAAAACAGGTCCAAAGTGGAGTCATTGTCTAGCAAATGAAGCAACGGTGGAGTTGCTACAATCAGTCTCCAAGTGGGAGATTGTTGGCTGTGGAGCCTGATTATCTTGTTTATTTTGTATCACAACATTGGAATCCTATACCTTAATGCGGTGGAAATTCCGCTCGTAATTAAACGTTGCCTGGGGGGTCCAGGGGGGGGTGGCTGCGACTTTATGGAGCCCCCCCCCCTGGCGGGGGATTTTGGGGGCAGCGCCCCCGAAGATAGAAACATATGTAAAATTTCCTTGTAAAAGTATAGTATTTTCTAGTCAATCTGGGCCGTTCATTAGTTAGATGATCTGATGGTAGAAGTTATGTTTAGTTTAGGGTTTTTTTCCCTAGAAGGAAACCCCTCGCTTGTATGAGGGTATTGTTTTGTAGCTGTGTATTGTATGTGTATTCTCAGAGCGAGAAAAAAATAGGGAGACTGCGAGAGAGAACAAAGGATATTACAGCGGATCTGCTATAGGTTGTCTCTTCATTTTGCTGGATAATAAAAAGGAAGGTTTGGTTGTTCAGGGTGGACGTATCCCAAACTGGGTGAACCACGTATATTTGTGTCTCTCTGGTTTTATGTGTTTTGTGTGCTTGTGTTTTCCACATATTTTATGTGTTGCATTGCTCTGTAATATATAATTTTCTAACAGGATGAGGGATCCTGACTTATTTTTCTTGCAAGAGAGGTTGCTCCTGGTTTATATAAGGACCCTTTGGTGTTTTCCTAGATATATGTTCGTCACTTGAGGTTTTCCCTGTTCCCTTTTCATCTAGTGACCGATTTCATCAAAGCTTTCTTTTTTACAACAGTCCCTTGAGCCCGCATATTAGGTAAGTTGCATGCGCTTGGGTTTTGGGACTTGGTCATGTTTTCCCCACGGGGTGCCTATCACAGGCAAGCTCGTGCCACTTTTTCGTTCTAGGGGTGATTCTTCACTAGCATATGTCCTGGTACAACATGCCAATTGAGTAACTACTCTACCTGCCCGCGAGACCTGACTTTTCGCCAACAGTTCTGAGGTGGACGAAATGTACTAGCAGCCACAGCAAGGGAATCAGCCATCCTATTATGTTCCTGGGGCATGAACTAGATATTAAATGCCAAGAAAAAATTCTCTACCATATCCCAAACTTCATTCATATAAGCCCTGAGCCGAGGATGTTTGGTTTGACACTGGTTCCTGACTTGTCTAACCACCAGTTCTGAATCTCCCAAAAATTTTAAAATTTGTATATTCATGTTCCTAGCTACCTGCAATCCTAACAGAAGTGCTTCATATTCAGCCACATTATTAGTAGCTTCATATTCCAGTTTGAAAGAAAATGGGACCCATTTCCCTGTAGGAGAAATCAATAGTATTCCAGCTCCATTACCTTCTCTTGAATTTTCTCCATCAAAATGAAGTGTCCAGATTTCTGTTTCATGGCTCTCTGAGGGCTGCTCAGTCTTGATCTGGCAGAAGGATGGTTCATGAGCATAATCTTGATCTTCTTCCAGCATCAAGCATGAGAAATATCCTTCTTTACTGTAGACTGGTGAATTGACAGAGTTGTCAGCGTTAGTCACCATCTTGACAAATCTAGTCTCCATGTACAACCTCCTCTCCTGGCCACCAAAAACTGAGGTAGTAGCATATGTTAAATCCAACTTGATTGACCCACCAATTTTTGTCCCCCAGGACCTTGACAGTAACATGCCAAAGCGAGCTGGGATGTCAACCACCAAAATGTCCATTACCACACTTTTTGCTGGGATTTGGGCCAAATTGACCACCAAATCCTTGATCATCCCCAAGCATTTAACTCTTTTGGAATCAAATGAATAGAGGTCCTTGTATGGACAGGTGATTTGTAATCCTAGTTGTTCCATGACTGACAGAGGTATAAGATTTTGGGAAGCTCCAGAATCTAACATATAGTTATGTAATAGCAGGTCATGAATCACTAGAGACACATAGAAGGGAGGAGTAGAAGCATCTAACTCCTCAACATGTGGGCCAAAAACAACCATGGGTCTTTCCTCTTGAAGGTTGAGACTATCTGGGGTGAGTGCTGCTTCTGGAGGGATCATAAAAGAGGTGACTTGGGATTGATATGCAGGTTGCTTCAATAGTTCAGTCAAGGGGACTAGAATTTTGACTTTCTCAAGTTCCTTTTGCAGACTGAAAGCAGGAGAGAACTTCTCTATTAGAACCTCTTTTGACTCTTTATTTTCAGCTGAGGGTTTGACTTCTTTTGACAGAAACTGGGTATTAGGGGGAATGACTACTTTTGAAGAGGAGGGAATTTGATCATTAGACTGCAAAGGTTTGTTTAGAGGGCCCTTACCTTTGTCTGTGACTTTCTACATTGTAGAATCCTTCTGAGCGGGTGCTTCCTTCTGGGGTAGCCCTTCTTCTTGATCTTGAGTACGAGTCCTTTTCCTATAAGATCTGAGATCATATCTTATATTGAACTGTGCTTGCATGAAATTAGCAAATTGTTTACAATAATGATCAATTTCTGCATCTTCTGTGTCTCTGGCCTTCTCTTCTTCTTGCAATTAGCACTCGATTCCATCATTTCCTTGCAAAGGGTATTCTTCTCCATCACTATTCGAGAAAGCAAGATTTGCATCCTCCAGTCCATAAGCAGTGTCTTCAGTAGGATCATCTACTGGACCTTCCAAGTACAATGGGTGTGGTACTTCATCTTGTTGCTCCTTTAGTTCCCTTGGCAATATCTGCAGGGGTGGTTTTCTGTACTGAGGATTTTAACCTCTGTTTGGAGCATTGTGGAAATTATTGGAGGCTGAATTCTTGGTCTCCAACTCAAGCTTGACCAGTTTACCAGAAAGGTTCTTAATCATTTTTCTCATTTCTTCAATTTTGTCATTAGCTGAGTCTCTATCTTGGTAGGAGGTAGATACCTCCTCTTTTCCCCTTCTTCTAGTATCTTGTTCAAATTTTCCCTTTGATTTTCCGGTGGAGGCAAATTTTGCTTCCAACTCTAGTGCATCTGTCTGAGCATCATCCAAGGTAGTAGGCTTTCTTTCTCTGAGAGAGAAACCAAATTCTGAATCGAAATCTGCTACAAAAACAACTTTAGCAGCAGTTTGATGAGGTTTCATATCAGCAGGAAGACTCGAATACAATTTATTAAATCTCTTGATAAATTCTGACACTCCTTCATTATGTATTTTCTTGAGTGTATTGAACTCAGTAAGACAATGTCCATGGTCTTTCTTCTCTCCCCATTTTCTGAGAAAAGTATCTTCCATTATTTCCCAAGTGGTAATAGAACGACCTGCCAATGCCTTTAACCATTTTCAAGCTTCACCCTCAAGATATTGGAAAAAAAGCCTTAAGACCACATCTAAATGTTCCACATTAAAATTCTCCGCAAAAGCACAGAAGACCTCAAGATGTTTTTGAGCATCAATCTCATTTTCCCCATTGAATCAGGGTAAAATCTTCAAATAATCCTGTGGCATATCATTCAACACTTGGGGTAATGCCAGAGGAGCATATTTATTTAGCAAGAAGCCTGCAAAATTGGCCATTGGAGGGGGTGGAGGTAGTGCAATAGTTTGATGAGTAAGAGGTGGAGGAGGAGGTGGAAGTGGGGTATGAATAAAAATAGGAATGTACTGAACAACAGCCTGAGGTGTTGAGGGGAACAATGGTCTATTGATAGAAGATAATTCAGTGACTTCTTTGACCTTTTTGTCCTCAGGAGTAGGGTGAAAATTATCTTTATTTCTGGCACCTCCTCGAGGTGGACTATCTGAATAATAATCGGTATCTCCCACAGTGGAGTCGGGAACTAGCACTTGAGCTACTTGAGAAGAAGTGGATGGAAATTTTTCTATAGATAATTTAGGGATTTCAGAGTGGAATGATTTTCTTTCCCTCCAATTTCTTCTATGTATGATCTTTTCAGGGTCAGACACTGAAGGTGTGGCTTGTGAGGAGCCAGGACTGCAAATAAATTTATCTAATGAACGAATGTGGAGTCGCCAAGGTGAGGGATCTACAACTCTCAACTCTCCATACTCACCTACTTGAAGAGTGAATTAGATTTTGTCAAGGCCCAGAGATTTAAAATTTCTCAACTTCGATCCCCGGCAATGGCGCCAAAAATATGTTGTCGTTCCTAGAGACAGCCTAGATTTGTGATAGACCAGTGCCTAGGACATCTTATATTAGCTAGGAGCATATGGTATAACAGAGGAAGTTATTAATAAAAATCTCTCATGCTATCTCTTGTAAACCAGAAGGTTAATTAAAATGGGACCAAAACTTACAAAAACTAACACAGAGAAAGGAATATTGTAGAGGCAACATGAAAAACTCCAATATAAAAGCTACAGACAATTCAGAGACATCTTACTGTAAAGAGGGCCAATTCGAAAATACCTCACAGAAATAAATTATCAGAAGGTGTATGTAGTGAATGAAATATTGAGAGAATACTAGTTTTCATTGAGCTGATATCCAGATACACAATACCACCATGTAATGGGCTTACCAATCTAATAATCCATACATGACAATAGTGTTTTAAAAACACCCTCCCAAAGCAACTAATATAGCAGAAATACAATTTAGATGAATAGTGAGACGGAATATCATGCCTGAGCCATATTTAAAGCGCTTGACTAATCTGAGCATGGGTATCAACTAGGATAAATCCATACCAAAAATCAGTGAGCCACTCGCATTCCAGAAACATGATACAGGAAAAATGGATGAAATGAAATGATCTATTAAAATAACACGTAAGAGAGAAAGTTACAAACTATGAAATACCAAAGACCAGAATCCTCTTAACAAAGGGAACTCCTCCTCACTGAGACCCTACGGGCTCTAAGCCTTCATACAAGAGTTCAACAAAATGTATACAAAAATCCTTTCACTGCATGATTTTCTAATAAAATCTGGAACCCCTAATCATCTGTTCTTTGGGAGCTTTATAGGAGAACAAGAAAGCTCGAAAGGGAGTAGGTGATGAACATTTAATTTGCCTCATAAAGACAAGATGGCGGAAACATGCACGCCCATATTGTTGAATGACTCTGTAGCACTGTATTTACTCTGCTGTCTGCTTATTGAAGTAAATGCACTGGGTAGAAATATCTTCAGGAACACGAAAAAGAAATAAAATCACATAGACATTCTGTCCTTTCCTGAAAGAAAATGGTGCTGAAAAGAAAACCTAAGTTATTGTTTTCTGCGAATGGTACCATCTGCCTTCTAAACCCTGAATTACGGTTTAAAGATCTTCAATGTTGAACGTTGAATTCCTCGATCATTCACTGATATTTCTCTGCTGCTCCATTAATGTCTCCATCTACGCGATCTGTGCTTTGAATGACTCTGGAGGGTTTGACAGATTTTAACCCTACTTCTTTAATGGAAGTCTTGTCGACATACCTTCCCAGGCCTTTCTCCATAATTCCAGCCTCTGACAAATGGTCCTTTGATGTGTTCTCTGTTACTGTAATAAAGGCTGTAAATCATGGCAGTTTTCCGCCGATGTAACCCTGAAAAATCCGCAAACTTGTTAGGAAAACCAAGCATGGGAATGATGGACGTGGTGGGATCAATGAAAATGGTCATGCGGACATGGCGGAATGATGGAAAAATGCAGGGTGGCAGCGAAAATACAGTGCAATGATGGAGGATGGACTGGTGAAAGTTTTTAACGTGAAACATTTGAAAAATGAATGAAATATATAAGGGCGGAGGAAAAATACTACAAACACGTGGAACGGGTGACGTGGAGGTACGGAGTCAACTAGCGGAGAGGTAAGTGATCTGGACCGTCAGATCTCAGGAGGAGATCGACGGTTGACAATGCATTGGAGGGCGATGGACCGTGGGCCAGGGGTACGGCTTGCCTCGGCTAAATCCCGCGCATCTTCGTGGAGTGACTACCGTCAGATGGATCGCCCCAAATCGGACGGCTCTCGTGGATATCGCGCCGTGTCTACGGACGAACGATAACGCGCGATGGAGGGCGGTTTTTGAGCCATACGCGGAGACACGTGGCAAAAGATGTATGGAATCGCTCCGAGAAATAAAATACCACCTACTGCCCAAAAGCGGTGCGATAGAAACCGGGCAGGTTTTGCACAGTGCACAGCGCGGGGACCACCGGGCGGGAGTACTTTGGACCGTTGATTTTGCAGGTTGATCAGACGGCGGACAGGCGATTTGGGCAATGAACGGAGTGGGCCACGGGCGCGATGATGACTGGCGAATGCCGTCGGATCTGTTCAGATCGACGGTTATAAACGTGCCCGATGTATACATGTGATAAGCGCCTTTAGGGATAGCACTCGGTTTTGACCTCCGGTCATGTGGAGAAAAAGGTGCAGGGGCTAGGGCCGAAAGGTGCTAGGCCTTGAATATATTATAATGTGGGATTTCAACCCTTTTATGTGGATTTGAGGCTGGGAGAAGGTAACGATGATCAGAAAATGAATTTCTCATGGTAGAGAGAGGGGGTTTGAAAGGTTTAAGCGAGGTTTCTTATCAAAATCTCAATAGAATGCTGACATGATCAACAGAGTTAATAGAGGCTTAGACGAAGAAATGCGATGGAGGACGCGATGCAACGTGGGCCATTGATCTTGGACCAAACAAACGGTCGCGATCAAATCGGAGGATCGCAATCGGGGGAGACAGGGGTGACACATTTAATAAGTTTCGATTGCGATTGGAGCGACGATGCGATTGAGCGCCAGCCGTCCGATCCGGGTCGAGATCGACGGCAGATATTGAATTGGTGAGGAGAAAGAATGGAGTGATGGGAGGGAGCGATGGGATCTGGGCCATTGATCTTGGACCAAACAAACGGTCACGATGGAATCGTAGGATCGCAATCGGGGGAGACGGAGGGTGGCTCCATTCAAAATTTGTGATTGCGATTGGAGCGATTGAGCGCCTACTATTCGATCTGGAGCAAGATCGACGATGGGGATTAAATCGTTGGGGGGGAAGACGGGTGCAATGAGCGGGGAGCGATGAAACCTGGACCATCAGATCTCAATAGGTCAACGGCTGAGATCTAATCGCATCGGAGTAAAGCAGGGGCTGAAACTCTGATGGGTTGAGTTGCGATTAGCGCTGGGTCGTCGGATTTGAACGGATAGACAACTCAGATCGCGGCAGGGTTAAACATAACAAATACACTATCGCATCGGATATTTTCTGTTTACAAAGGTAATACGCTCCACTCCAACTCTCCAATTGCAATAAGCGCTTTACAGCTAGTGCTTGGTTTTAGCACCCGGGTCACGTGGGGAAGTGGTTAAATGGGGCTGGTCGAAGGGGCTAAGCCATAATATATGAAAAAGGGTGATTTTTAGCCAAAAGGAGGGGTTTTTAAGGCTAAAGGGGAATTCGATAAAGGTAAAAAAGGAGTTTAAACTAAAATGAAGGGACTTCGCTTGGTTTTAAGGGGAAAATGGGTGGTTTAGGAGGTTTTGGGAGGGATTTCTGGGGTTGAAGGGGGAAATCCGAAAATGGGCAAAGGGTTAAAACAGGGAATTTTGCAGACGTACAAGGGTCAAACGAGGGCCTTTCTAAGCACATTTATCTTCAGTCAATGAGGCTTTCTGGATGGAAACAGTAGTGAGGGTCTTTTTGAAAGGAATTGGACACACAGAGGCTTCAAGGATGAGAGATTTTCATATAAAATGTATCTCTTGAAGTCTCAAAACAATCTAGCCACCTATTTTCTTGACAAAAATTTCATAGGTGGCTAACAATACCAATGATTCAGTCCCAAGTACAAAAAAGGGTGGTGCTGATGAAAAAAAAAGGACCTAGAAGATAGTGAAGACAATGATGAGGATGATAGTCAACAAGAAAATGAAGATGTCAATCAACAAGAAAATGAAGATGAAGAAACTGAAGGTGATAAATAGGGAATAAAAGAACAATAATAGGGAAATAATGATGTTGAAATAGAGTTTGAAGAGGCAGGCAGTGACCAAGGAAATAACATTGATAGGTCAGTCAGTGAGGAAATAGACAGCAAAAGGGATAGTCATGAAAGTTGTCGTGATTGTCATGACACTAATCAGTCATTTGGTAACAATGAGAATGAAAGAAGCAGTACAGAGAATGATGAAGAAGAAGACACTAATGAGAAACAAGGTCAAAGTGAGGCAAGTGTAGAAGCTGATGATAAATTTAAAAACCAAAGTGACAGTATGGAAGGCAGTGAGGAAGTTAGTAATGATGATGATGAGTTTGAAGGGCAAGAAAATAGTGATGCCCTTGACATTGATGGGCAATAAAGAAGCCTTGAGGCTCAAAGCATGGAAGAGGACAGTGAGGCAAAAAGTAAAGGCAGAGAAGACAACCAAGAGGATCATAGTCACAGTGAGGATTAAATGAAGAATCAAAATGGCAGTGATGTTGACATGGATACACCACAAATTGATGACCAAGCTAAACATCACAACAAAGATATGGAGGTTGATGACACATCATTAAATGCTGAATTAAACTTTCCAAGTGACCATGAGGAAAAAAAAGAGCTCAAAAATTACCTTGACTATCATGACAGTCAATATGATAGTGGTAAAAATCAAAGTGTTGAAGGCAGTAGTGAGGCTCACAAAGTGATGGGATACCTAGTAGTGAAGATGAGATGGAAGAGGAGGCTACACACAGCAGTCCAAAAGGTGATAAAGAAGGCTTTCCAGCAGATGATAACATTCATGATAAGGACCCTAGAGTAGAAATAATTAGACCTTTTGATTTTTCATACCACGGGGGGAAGAGGGATGTGTTTGCTACCTCAAAAAGGCAAGGGACCGTCTCTTCTCCAGCTATCAAACCATTGCACAAAGGTAAAGAAAAAATGAATGAAAATGTTGAGGATCAACATGGTGAAGAAAGAGAATTTGAAATTATACATATTGATAGTGAGGAAGAAGAGAAAATCTCTAGTTCGCTCCTCCAAAGTAAGAATTCCCAAATAAGAGATCTTCAGGAAGAGTTGGAAAGCATCAAGTACAAATATGATGTCTTAGATTGGGAAAACTGAAAAAGGAGTGCACACATGGAAATTTATGAGGTAAGGGCACTCAGGGCCTGGAGACAAGCAATAAGGGTAGAGGTGCAGTTATAAGAGTACAAAAGGACTCATCCAGAGAGTGAAGAATAAGAAGAAGAACAGCCTAGAAAGAGGCCAAGGACCATTGGGCTAAGAAAAGCCTTGGCCAAAGAGAGGGAGGAAGAATTTTCCCTAGCTGAGCAAATTCCTATCAGTGAGCTAATTGACATAGACATAGAGTTTGATAGGGAGCCTTGGCTTGAGAGGGCCAATATGCATTTATAATATAAGTTGGAGAAGGCAAACAAGACCCCTGAGCTCCAAAGGAAGATGGTTAAACACTATGCCCTCAGAAACCAAATTGCTAGGGAAAATCTCAAGAAGGCATTGCTTGAAAATAACACACTAAAGGAGGAAAAAGGCCATGAAAGCCTTGGATTTCTAGTTGAAGCTTTCCTATAGGTGTCCAAGACCTCTTGAGGGACCACTCCACAAATTTTGGGCAACATTGAACAAGATTTTGTTTTTTTGTTTTTTTTTTTTTAGGCCACTATGCGCAGAACCCTTGGCGCTGTGCACACATATCATGCATCTTTGACTTGTAAACTTGACATTTTTGGATTCCTCTCATCATCAACAGTCTGCTCACAAAATTTCAAACCATTTGGAGCAATTTTTACCCCCCAAAAGGTCAAAAAACACCTAAATTTTGACCATTCTACCTCATTTTTCAGACAAGCTGCTGCGCACAGAGCAGTGTTGGTAGAATGGAATTTTGGGCAAGCAAATGGCACTCATTCAGAGAAAAAAAAAAAAGGTATACTGGAAATCCAACTTGATAAGATTTCCAACGAGCCATCACGGAGCAAAATCTGACACCGAGAAGGAGGTAAAAACATGACTGAAAGTACACCTATTTTATAATATTTTGGCGTTGTGCATACATGACCAAAAGTGGCAAAAGTCAACAAAAAACACTCATTTATTTCAAAATGAGTTTTTTAGTATTTTTGAGGCAAATCACTCTAGGATTAGGTGTTATAACTTATTATGCATTTATTTTTCTTGGATATTTATGCCTTGGGCCTTGCATGGTCACTTGGACATAAATTGTCATTTATGACTATTTTGGATATTTTAAAACCCTAATTGGGTTTTTAGTCCTCCTTTGCTCCATAAATAGAGCATGAGTCTCTCATTTATTTTGTTGTATTTCTATGAACTTGGAGAGCAATACATGGTTTTATGAGCTTGGAGAATAAATTGGTTTTGTTAAGTTGATGAATGGCTTGCTTGGATTGATGATGGAGAAGCTTGTTTGCAGGATTCCTAAGCTTGGTTAATGGTGATGTGTTCTTAATTTGTTTATGTTTTCTTGTCTTTCATTATGTTTCATCCTTCCATATGCAGTAGATCAGTAAAGAATAGGTTAAGATATACTCTTTGGAGCACCTTAGTCTTCCTGCTTTCTACTGCCTTGATGTTTTCCTCTGTTTGGTCAGCTTAAGCAATTCTTGATTGCTCCTTAGGTCCACCTAAACTTGTTTTGTTACATGTATGGATTAGTATGCTAGTTTACAAGTATTATTCAAGGTATGTCCTGCTTATTTGAAGCTATCCAAACTCTACCTTGAAACCTTTCTTTGGAATATTGTCTTCTAGGTTAAGTCAAAGAGGTCTCGTTTGATCTTGCCCTTTGTCCATGCTTATCAACTTGTTTCAGAGTTATTTATAACTTGATATATGATGTTTAGGATTTCCCTCTTCATAGATTGAGTTATTTGTGTTATCTTATATGTTTTCCCAAATTCTGAAGGTGAATTTACTAAAGTTAGAAGCTCTTATGCTTTCTATGTTTCACTGGAATGTTTATCTTGGATATTTATTGGTTTAAAGTATTATCATAGAGTAATGGTTTTCCCTAGCTCATGCTTAGTATCTTATGTTGATCATATTTAATACCTCCTTGTTCATAGGTAAATGACAAAGGATACTTCATTTCCCTTTGCCCTACCTTGTTTTTCCCAAACGTGATGTCCACCCCACCTCACACATTACCTTAAGAATCCATTAACCTTGCTAGATTGGCCCTACAACACACTTTGATTCATCATTGAGACACTCATGACTTTCATTGACTCCATAGCCCAATGATTCAAAGACCTCTCACTCCACCTATTCGACTCAACCATCTTACCCAACCAAAACAATCAACAAACCCTACAATTAACAACTAGCCTAAAATCAACCATCTAAAGTGAACAAGAACAATCATTTCCATCAAATAGAGAGATCCCTCTCCGAGTCTAGGAAGGCTAGGTCCTTGGACTCCAAAGACTGGTTCCATGTTGCCTTGTCATTTGGTATACCAATCTGCCAAATCACAGGACCCCAACATTATGGCGATCAAAGTGGGACCTTCTGAGTATATAGTTGCCTGAATACCTCTTAAGACTCTTTAGACCCTCGATTTGACTTAGAAAATCTAGTAAATCTGCCACCTCATTGCCACCCCAACATTCTAATGATCACGGTGGGACCTTATAAGTATATAGTTGCCTGAATACCTCTTAAGACTCTTTAGACCCTCGATTTGACTTAGAAAATCTAGTGAATCTACCACCTCATCACCACACCAACATTCTAGCGATCACGGTGGGACATTTTGAGTTAGTGACAAACTAAGTATCCCTTAGGATTTCAGAAACCTTTGTCAAATCATAGAGAACTCAATAGATAGCCAAGAGTAGATTCTGTTTGTTTCAACATCTTAGCAAAATGGTGATTCAGTCGTAGGACACTCTGACAAACCTTAAAACTATAAAAATAAAACTCAGAAAACCCAAAAACATCCCTAGATTGGTTTTTTGTCAGTTATTGGTGGTGGACCATAAACATACATCTTTAACAATAACAAAAATATCCACCTGGCAACTCCACTAGCCTCCAGTAGGCATATTACTTCACTAGTACTCATTTCACTTCTTGGATTTATGTCAAGCCAACCCTGAGAATTTTATGAACCCAGTTATATATTGTGAGAGTTTACCAAACACTAAGAGAGGTCAGCCTTTGGAAGATAGTCCTAAAAATTTTCAGCCTCTCTGATTTTTTAGTTTGAAATCTGGCTTCACATAGGATCAGTACCAGATCTCATCCAGACCCAAACCCTCCCAACATAGTTGATGACCCATAAGATATTTTGTGGAAAAATTCGAGATCTAGAAACTTAACATTTTTAGGACCATTCACAGAGCAAGCTCTGTACCTAAACATCTTACAGCTTTGCAAGATCCTCAGTTTGACTTGCACCATACAAAGAACCTTTTCAGAACCAATTCACAAACTGATATCGACCAGACTGACCTTGAACCCATAGATTTGCAGTAGGGTTCCAGTAGAGAAGCTTCTCCTTCTACACCACCTAACTTTCAGCTTCTCCATCACTTTAAATCTTTCCATACCGAATCTATTCAGAATCATTTTTTTGGTCCAAGTACTTCCACTACACCCATTCATACCACCACTGTGCAAACCACTCCGCTTCATCCTACACCTCCCTTCACTAACCTTCCGCTTGTAAACCCTTCATTAGTTCCCATCATGGCAACTTGGTATGCTCCCTTGGCCTTAACTCAAACCCTAGTGCCTTTTCCAAATGACTATCAGTCCAGGATCCCTCATTTCATAGGGGCTGAATCCATCACTGCCCAACAACATGTAGATAGGATCAATGATATTTTTTATTACATGGAGATAGAAGAATAAACTATTAAAATGAGGATATTTACACAAAGTTTAGGAGGAGAGGCCAAAAAATGGTTCAAAGCATTAATTCCTAATTCAATACATGATCTCCCTTCCCTATACAAAACCTTCATAAACAAGTGGGAAATCAAGAAAAATCCCCTCCAAATCTTGTCTGAGTATAACAATCTTAAAAGGAATGTAAGGGAAAGTGTGCAAGATTATTGCACCAGGTTTAGCAGTGTCTATAATGCCCTCCCACCACACATGAAACCCCCAAAAGGCCTAGGATTAGTGAAATTCCCTGAAGGTTTTGACCCAGACATGACTTTCCAATTAAGAGAAAGAGACCCTGAAACCTTAGAAGAAATGCAAAAGGAAGCTATTAGTGTCGAGGTCAACTTGATTGAAAAAAGAGCTAGGATTAGATCAGAAAATAGAGTAACCTACAAAGATGAAACCATGCCCTCAACCTCCTCATCTGATACCAAAATGGACAGCCTAGTGAGAAAAATGGAGAGAATGATAGAAATAATATAATTAAATGAAAGGACACCTCCTCAGGAAAACCAAACCAATTCCCAAAACTGAAACAGAACTCAAAACTTCAGAAGAGACACTCCTCAAATCAAACAAAGGGAAAATGACCAACAAATCAGACCTCCCTTTCAACAAAACTGTGTAGATGAAGAAGGAGAAATTATAGAACCTGAAGAAAGCAATGTAAACCTGATAGGTTCTGATAATGAAGCTGAAGTTTTTCTCACAGAAGAAGATCAAGATCCCTTTGCCTTCAATCAAAATCAAACAAGCTATGAAGATTCTAAAGATTACCGATTGGGACTTGAAAATTCCATTATGGAAGTCCATAGGAAATATGACCTTAGGAGCAAAATAAACCAAGAAGACTCCAAAATAAATCAAATTGACACCTCTAATAGGAAAGCTCCAGAAAACAGTCCTAAGAGGAAAAAATACACTGTCAACACTATGGCTATGAGAACTGATCTGAACAAAGAAAAAATCAGCCCACAAAGTAGTGTCTCAAGTTGCTCTGGCACCTCTGCTAATGATCCTAAAAAAAATTCGTTGTCTAAAACCCCTGACCAAAACCAGCAACTTAAACTTGTGGAAAAGGTTATGGCTGAAAAGACTGATGTAAATATGTCTAAAATACAAGTACCTTTCAGCTTTGAGGGAGAAATTGCTAAAATCAAAATAACCATGCCTCTCACTGAACCGGTGACTCAAGGAGTGTATAAAGCCCAAGTGATGAAGGTCTTTAACTTAGGAAATGATACTGACACTCTAAATTTGACTGATGATGAGCCTGAGTTGTTGTTTGGACCTAAGGTTGAACGAAAGTATCAAGAAGGAGTTTTCCCTCCTTTCTATATCAGCCCAAACATACATGACAAAATCTTACACAACACCATGCTAGACTCTGGTGCCTCGCACAACCTCATGCCCAAAGTTGTGATGGAAATATTAGGCCTAAAAATAACTAAACCTTACAAATACTTGTACTCGTTTGATTCAAGTAGAGTCAAGTGTTTGGGCTTATTCAAGGATCTTTGTGTCAATCTAGCACAAATACCTGCTAAGGGTCTTGTCATGGACATAGTGGTTGCTGACATTCTTCCTAAATATGGAATTATTTTATCCCAGTCTTGGGGAGCCAAGCTTCAAGGGAACTTCCAACTTGACATGTCATATGCTACTATCCTTGTTTTCAACCAAACCAGGAGACTATATCGCGAGTCACACATGAAATATATGGTTAGCAGTCAAGAGAGGCCTAATAACACTCCCCTATATTCAATTCATTCAGATTTAGACTCATTTATCATGTATAATTAAAATGAAATCGATAAACAAGTAAATGAAAATGACAAAGATCCAAGCCCACCAGTACAGTCTGAACTATCTTCCAATAAAGAAAATGTCACCCAAAACTCTAGCAATCCTGAATAATAGCTTGATGGTGAACATGAAATAGGTACACTTTGGAACATGAGTTTTGATGGCTCTTGTAGAAAAATAGGTTCAGGAGCTGGTATCTGGATACATAACACAAATGAGGGCTATTCATACAAGCTAGATTTCCAGTGCACTAATAACATTGTTGAATATGAGGCTCTCTTCCTTGGCTTTCATTTTCTCAAAGACTCAGGAGCTAAGAAAATCTCTGCCCAAGGGGATTCAAAGCTAATCATTAAACAGATCAAAGGTGAGTATTCAACAAAGAACCCAAGATTGAGAGAATACAGAAATTTTGTCCTAGACCTTCTAAAAAATTTTGAGAAATATCAGCACATTTTCATCCCTAGAGCCCAAAACTATCTGGCCAATGAGCTCACCTTTGTTGCCAGCAATTTCCAAATACCCCATGCAACTGAAAAATACACTTTCAAAGTAAAAAATAGGCCCACAATGCCAGAAAACATAAGCCATTGGCAAGTGTTTGAAGGTGATGAAAAAATTGATGATTTTTTACAATCTAGGAATGAATTTACCCAAGTAAGATCGAGCTTAGAACATGATGAAGATATTTTTTTTTTCTGAAAAACAAACCAATAAAGCAGAGTTGTCTTCTACTGCTGATATAAATTTGGTTGCTCATCTTGGTAAGGTAGAAATTTTTGAAGATATAGACCAGAGAGACCTTGAAGTCTTGCAATGTAAAGATGATACCTTACCAAGGGGACTAGCCCCATTAGAAGAGCTATTTGACTTTAATGATGTGGCTAAAAAACCCAAGATAGAGTCTACCGAGAATGATGTAGAAGACTATAACATAGGTGACCTGAAGGAAATCAAAATGATCAAACTCTCCAAAACTCTTACCCCTCAAATAAAACAAAGATATATTGAACTTTTTCAAGAATTTAAATATGTTTTCGCATGGGGATATGAGGACTTGAAATCATATGACAGAAGCATTATTCAACACAAAATTCCTCTTAAAGAAAATTAGAAACCTTTCAAACAAAAATTAAGGAGAATAAACCCTGTCTTATTACCTTTATTTGAGAAAGAGACCAGAAAGATGTATGATGCTGGGATTATAGTTTCCCTTCAATACTCAGAATGGGTTTCAAGCCTTGTGTCAGTTAGGAAGAAGACCGGGGAGATTAGGCTCTGCAATGACTTTAGAAATCTGAACAAAGCCTCCTTAAAAGATAACTACCCCTTGCCTAATATGGATCACATACTTCAAAGGGTGGTTGGCTCTAAGAGGATCTCTCTACCTGATGGATTTTCCAGCTACAACCAGGTACCAGTGTTCCCAAGTGATCAACACAAAACTGCCTTCACTACCCCTTAGGGTACATTCATGTATGTTAAAATGCAATTCGGATTGATGAATGTGGGGGCCACTTTCAAAAGGGCCATGGATATAGCTTTTTCTGAAGACATAGGCTACTTCATAGTCATTTATATTGATGACATCACTGTTTACTCTAAGACTGATGAGGAACACTTAATTCACTTAAGGAAACTTTTTGAAAAATGTAGGAAATATGGTCTTTCCTTGAATCCTAAGAAAACATTTTTTTGTCTCCAGGAAGGAAAAATCCTAGGTCACATCATCTCAGAAGAAGGAATAAAAATAGACCCCAAAAGGATTGAAGGAATATTACAAATAAGCCATCCTAGAAACATTAAATAATTACAGTCTTTCATCGGGAAGATAAACTTTTTAAGGAGGTTCATCCCCAACCTTGCCGAACTTTTGAGGAATATTACAAACATGCTTAAAAAGGAGAGAGGAGTTAAATGGACCTCATAAGTCAAACATTCCTTTGATCAGGTCAAACTAGGCCTCACTCAAACACCGATTTGATCAGTCCCGATTTTACCAAAGACTTCTACATTTTCTCATTTGCCTCTCAACATACTATTGCTGCAGTGTTACTACAAAAGAACATGATGGGACAAGACTAACCCATAGCCTTCTTCAGCTAAGCCCTTAGAGATTCTCCTTTAAAATACAACATCATGGAGAAACAAGCCTTTGCCTTGATCAAATCATTGAAAGAATTTAGAGCTTATATCTTACATTCTCATATCATTTCTTTTGTTCCGTACTCGATTGTCAAGGACATTTTAAATCAGGACCCTGATGGTAAAAGGGGAAAGTGGATTGCATTATATTAGAATATTACTTAGAAATTAGGCCCACTAAACTGGTTAAAGGACAATGGCTTGCAAAACTCCTGGCTGAGTCAAATTTCAAAGCTTTATATATGAACATGGTTGATGTTTTAGAAGAACAAGAAGAATGCACTGCTCCCAATGTCGAAGAATCATTTTTGAATTCATATTGGTATGCTGATATTCTTTATGTGCTTTTATATCTTAACGTTCCCCCTACATTATCAAAGACAAAAGATAGATTCCTAAAACAAAAAGCTTTTAAATTCTACATCTTAGATGGAATATTATATTAGAAGAATCATGTTGGTATACTGCTTAAATGTGTGCTTGAGGATGAAGCAAGTAAGATCATGCATGAACTGCATGAGGGAGAGTGTGGAGGCCATCTTTACTGGAAAACCACTGCCAACAAAATCCTTATAGTTGGCTACTATTGGCCCACCCTTTTAAATGACACCCACAAACTAGTCATGACTTGCCATAAATGCCAAATTTTTTATGGCAAGAGAAAACTCTTACCTTTACCCTTACATCGCATTACTGTTGAAGCTCCTTTTCAACAATGGGGTTTAGATTTGATTGGATAAATTCACCCTACCTCGTCTGCACAACATAAGTGGATCCTCACTGCCACTAAATACTTTACCAAATGGATAGAAGCCATCCCCTCTATAAATGCCACTGATTTAGTCATTATCAAGTTTCTTGAGACAAACATCCTGTCTAGATTTGGTTGCCCCAGAAAGATCATCATAGATAATGATGTTTCCTTTTCATCTAAAATGATTGTTGACTTTTGTCATAAATATCACATCACACTAGGACATTCCACAGCTAATTACCCTCAAGGTAATGGGTTAGCTGAATCCTCTAACAAAATCTTGGTCAACATCATCAAGAAGCTTCTAGAACATAATCAAAAGGCATGGCATTGCAAGCTTATACATGCACTATGGGTTGATAGACTAACCACCAAAAAATAAATCAGTATGTCTCCCTATCAACTAGTGTATGGCATGGATGCCATTTTTCCAACTTCCTAGGGAGTTCCGGTAGTAAGACTTATCCAAGAAGTGCAATCAGAAGAAAATGACATGCAAAGGAGGCTGAACCAAACCATTCATTTGCAGCAGACAAGGGAAGAAGTTTATAACAAGACTCAAGCAATGCAAGAAATCATAACGAAGATCTTTGACAGAAGAAATAAAGCTAAAAATTTTCACATTGGAGACACTGTACTGAAGTGGGATTCTAGGAAGGAAGACAAAGGTAAACATGGTAAATTTGAAAATTTGTAGAAAGGCCCTTAACTCATTCAGTCAGTTAGAGGTCATAATGCTTTCTTTTTATAGGGGCTTAATGGAGAAGAACTTTTTGGAGGTCCTATAAATGGCAGGATGCTCAAACACTATTTCTGTCAAGAGTCCTAAGTTTAAAGGTTTTTCATTCATTGTACATAAAACATTGCATGAAGGAAAACACAAAAATACAAAAATAGGAAAAACAGAAAAGAGGGCAGATTTGAAAAGAGTTAAAGCCCCATACCCAAAAAATAGTACTCTTGAAAGTGAGCAACCTTCAATGCAACCGCTGGTTCAAAAAAAAAGTCTTGTTTCAGTCATACAGGCTAATCATGGCTGAAACATGTTTTCAATTTATTTTTGATAAGTTAGTGAAAGATAGTTAGTCAAATTATGCAAACTTGACTTGTCAAAAGATAGATTAGGGAAGAAAGATACTGGTTCCACATGCTTAAAATAGAACCAAGGAGAAAAATGGGGATGAATAACAAACAATGTATCAAAACCCTAATTTTTATAGTCTTATTTTGTACAAAAATAACATTCGTGTGCATCTTGTTCTTATGCCACAAACCCATGGTAAGTCAAAATTTATAATCCTGATTCAAGCCATGTTTTCAATTTCATGTTTATAGCTTAGTGAATGAATCTTGTCAAACAGTTTAATCTTGACAGTTGAATACTCTAGGTAGAGAATAAAAGAGTTCATTAGTATAATCTGAACTCTTGGAAGAAATAAGATAGAAATAGATAGTTTGTTTTGTTTTCAAAATAAAATGATGTCAAGGGGTTTTCCAGTTCAAGTGCACCCAAAGAAGAAAAAATGTTAGGCAAGAAGATTGGGTAGGTAGATGAAGATTATTTGATCATGTTTTTCAAATATATTAACATCATAACTTCACAGCAAGCATTAGCAAGATAAAAGAGGTAAAAGTATGCCCAATGGATGAGGTACTGGTCTCCATTAAGTTAGAGATCTGAAAGTTCTGGACACCTCCTAAAAAGGAGTTGCCCTCCCCAATTGGAGCCATTGTTAGTCATCAGTAATTTTTGCCTTCATAGATGAATAAATGATTTCCCTAGATTTCTAGAAAAAAAGTTCATGAAAATTGTGAGTTCTACAAATCTCATTGCCTTCATCATCCTTAAGATAATTTTTCACCATTTCATCATTCCATCATGTCAAGCTCTGCTTACAAATCCCAGAAAACCCATTAGGGGCTTATGCCACTCATTTTGTCTATATTGTGCCACCTTTGACCTCAATCCTATGTTTTTTTTTTAAGCCTAAACCCCTCTACTGTTACCTAGTATCACCAAACAGTCATTTCTCCTACCTCTCCAGAAATGCCTCAAGAATTGATGATCTCAAAACTATCTCTATAGGCTCTTTAGATAATTAAAATACATTGGATTTTGGATTTTCAATACATCAGCCCATAAAAACTCTGTTTTACACCTAAATATCCCAAATTCTAAGTTTTCAATCAAAAAACCAAGTCTAAGGAACATTCCACTAGGCCACCCAGGGTTTCACAGGTCATAGGGTGGATTTGGTATCCTAAAAATCTTTTTTTTTATCTGTATAAGGAGACTGATTTCAAAGAAGAAGAGGGACAAGTAACTTTGTCCAAAACTGATCAAAAGGCCATTCAAGAAATTTTTCCTTGGCCTAGAGCACAAATTCTGCAAGGGACAGCTGCCCTTGTTCACATTTCTGCAAAGATGATCAGGGTGGCCATTAGCATAAGAAGAGGTAAGGTAGTGGGATAAGACCATCACCAGAAGGCACTACACCAAAGAGAAAGGCAGCAGGCCTGTGTTTAAAGAGAATCAGGATCTTTGTGATTAGTTGACAAAAAAGTAGTGCCATAGCAAGAAGCCAAGACAAGGACCATAAGGATAGAAGTCACCTCAACTCCATCAAGTGCACATTGAATATTTTTTTAGAAATAATAAAATAGTTTTGAAAGGTTATAGAGAAATTAGAAGACAACACTGTTTACTTTTCTCTAAATAGTCCTAAAACCTAAGAGTTTGGGAAGATGGATAAAAAAGGTCAAGTGAAGATGATAAGTCGTCCTTCATAAACAAGAAGATGGCATTCAAAGGACATCCAAGGTACCCTCTAGGGTTTGTCAAAGTAGCACCACTTCACTAGACCAAAGGAAGAAAATGGTAATGGATATCAGTTTAAGAGGCTAACTTCCCAAATACAGTCAAAGGTCTTCAAAGTAAGCAAAAGAAGGAAAGCATGAGGTGAAATGTCCAAAGAGGAAATCGTATTAAACATAATTTCACTGTTGAAGAAAAGAGATGTCAAACTCCAAAAAAAGGGATAGTGACAAAGGCAAATGTTTTGTAGGCACCTGCAAAAACAGAAGTGGCCAAGGGAAGACAAAAAAATGGTTTAAACTACTAACTTTTCCATCCAGAGATATATCATTGTCCAAATGGTCAAAGGAACAAACATGTAATTAGTATAAAAACAAATTAGACAAGCCTCCAACAAGGGTTTCCTTATCAAAAGTATATTCTACAAAAGATAGTTAGCCATGAGTGACACTTATGCAGGACTGTCATAAATGGCTACCTACAGGAAGATTGATAAGATCAAATAAACCTAATGGGTCTCATGATGATGGCACATATAAAGACTAAAGGAGTTGTTGATACCAACTGCTATGGTTTTCACACCAAGAATTCAACAAGGCAAAAAAAAAAACCAATTTTCTCAGAAGTTCTGCCACCTATAGGACAAAAAGACCAAAAAGTCAGTAAAAAAAGAAAGAAAGGGAACAAATATTAGAAAAATGGGTTTGATCATGAAATTATTTTTCAAAAAAGGTATAAAGGCCTTTCCTTCCCTCTTCCCAAACTCCTTTTGTGTTTGAAAGAAAGATAGAGAGCCGTTGAAGCATTTCTAGGCATTTTTTTGAAGACTGGGCAAGTTTTCCTCGGTGCTGCGCATAAAACCTTTGGCGCTGCACACAGAGGAGGAAAAACAGTGTTAAAAAAACACTACGCTACACATAGACGAACCAGTGCTACACACGCGCCCAATTCAAAGCTTGAGATGCCCATAGAAATGATCATTGTGCACAGGAGAGGGCCCGATAGCCCGTGCAAAGGCCCGAGCTGCCCACAAGTCTTCGGGTGTTGTGCATACACCAGCGTTCCATGGCCCGATATGCCCAACAGCTCACCCAACCCACACAAAAGAAACAAGTGCTGCACACAGGCCTGTACGACAGCCCGACTCGCCGGCGCTGTGCACAAAGGCACCTGACCCGCCTGATGCTACGCACAGAGGTGTGCAAAGGGCACGACTGAAATGGCCAGTCGAGTGGTGCTGCGTGCAGGAGAAATTTGGCTAGAGTTGCCAAAAAATTGGCCAAAATCAGTCTTTTTCTCCTCAAATTTTCCCCAGGCTCCTGCACAAGTTTAAAAAGGTTGGTGGTCACTTTTCTTTGTCCTCTGAGTATTCTTTTTGCATCCATAATCAAAGAAGTGTAAAAAAACCCTAAATTGGCTAAAAAAACCCTAATCTTCATGGCAAACACTCATTTAATATTCTAGAGCAAAATTTACCAATTGGAGAGTGGTCATTTGTATAAATACACTCAGTACAGGCTAGGCATCCTTCAAAACTTCGAAAGCATTCCTAGACCTACTTCCATTTCACCCCCATTTATTAAAGTTTTCCCTCACCATCACTCATTTTACCTCCCTAGACCTAAAGCTCTCACAAGCTAAAAACCAATTTGTTCAAAGACACTATCAGTCACCATGTCTGGAGAGGAGATAAGTACCAGTAGTGATGAAGGCCAAGGGCCCATCAGGCCAAAGCATAAGGGAGGAAGAATTAATAAGTTTGAGCCCTTGGATACAATTCAAATCACCTCTTCTCGCATGATCCTTGCATATTTTCAAGATTTTCGATGCTATTAGTTATGCGAGAGGGTTAAACAAGTCCAAAATCACTTAGAGTTGACTAGGTTGTTCGTTCTCAACCTACAAAACAAGCAGGTCAACCTAGCAGGAGTAAATTTTGAGCTATCATCCGGATCCATTGCTAGGGCCACGAGGATACCAGATGTGGGTGAGAGATGGTTCAAGAGGGAGAAATTGGCTTTAAGCTACTATGAGCCCTTCCTCAAACCTAGGTATCAAAAGGGTTGCAAGAAGTTTTTCCCCTTCTCTCACCTGCTAGAGAGATATGCACCACTGATGAGGGAGATCATCAGGTACATCACTTGTGAGGGGAGGTACTGTTAGCCACCTATAAAAAAATTTCATATCAAGTGGTGGCTAAATCATTTTTGGACAGCCTTCAAGAAACAATTTTATTGACAAAATTGTTGGTGCTTAAAGTCTTTTGAAGATTTCCTATCCTTTGGTTAATCGTCAATGTTTTTCCCCTTTTTGAACTCAAAAATTCTATTTTCATTCCATGAAGAAAAGACTACTGCAAAATCCCATTTTTTCCCTCCTTCATTCAAAACTAACCTTCATTTTTACCCCTTGTTTTTCCCCATGAAATTCCTCTATTTTTCATGATTTACCTTCTTCCCTTCATGAAAATCCTTTTACAAAGTTTAAAACTCACTTTTTAACTTTTCCAAAACCCCCAAATCCATCAGAAAACCCTGAAAAAATCATAAAAATACACCTTTTTGTATTAAGGTTTAGGACCCTTTGGGCTAAGTCCTAATCACTTCCCCACATGTGCCCTGGTGCTAAAACCAAGCGCTAAACTCTTTCAGCACTTATCGCATCGGCAACAAATGATGAACGCCAGTCTTCGGCCTTTATAAAACTTTCGATGTGATTAGCCTATGGTTATAAGCCCCGAGCCTTTTTTCCACTTCATATAACCCACAGAGCCCGCAATCGGGCTCTAAACATTGTTATAAACCATTCTCGATTGTTATTTTCCTTTGTTTATTCAATAAACCCACTTTTCCTAAGTTTTGGTCTAAACCCGCCAAGGCAATATTTTTAATGTAAATGGGTAGATTGAAAATCCCCTCATCAAAGTTTCGATGCGATTGAGCCCTGCTGTATAAACCTCCGCCCCTCTCTATATAAACTGACGCCTGGGACGAAGAATTAAAGTCTCGAGGCGCTAATCACATCAGAGAATTAAAATGGGTAGATTGAAAGACCACCACCGAAGTTCCGATGCGAATGGCCCTTGTACATATAAAGCCCAAGGCCTATGGCTCTTCATATAAACCCACGGCCCCGAAAACGAGCGCCAGGCCTTTTTCATATATATATCACCCGCCCTGAACCATAAAACCTTTGCATTTCATAAAATTTTGGGTTTTCATAAGTATTAAAGGGTTTCCCGCCGGTGCATGTTTTGAAACAATATTCACCGTTGATCTGAAATGATCAAACGGGCCGCGTAGTATCGCATCGGCAAATTTCAAAGGGTGCATTTCATGTTGTATTTACCTCTCCTCGATTGGCGATCCCCCGATTAATCGTGAGCCGTTGATCTCCTCCCTACCTTCCCAGATCCGATGGCCCTCATTTGCTCTGATCATAAACCCTTCCTCCGCCTTTTGAGCCCCTCCAATTCACTCCCCATCGTCGATCTGACCCTCGGATCGACGGCCAGTGCTCAATCGCATTGGCACCATTCAAATTTCTTCCCCCGCCGATCGCACCCCTTTGATTGCGTCTAGACCGTCCATGTGTCCAGATCGGACGGTCCAGATTCTAGCTCCCGACTTTGGTTTAAATCATGTGTCCCGTTTCATAATATATTTGGCCAAATCGCAGTCGTTGATCTCTGCATATCAACGGTCCTCATTAACACATTCTCTGCCTTTTTATTATTTCATTCATACCCCAGATCACATCTCAGCCATTGATTTGTTCCATCTAACGGCTCATATTTAACCCGACAGGCCTACCTCCTGTGGGTCTTGTCTTCTTCAAAGATTTGATCTCGGCCGTCCATCTTAGATCTGATGGCCTAGATTGAAACCGCCCCACCTATTATCGCCTGCGCACTTATCTGTTATCGTGATCCTTCCACAGCCGTCAAATCTGAGACCCCTGATCTGATGGTTGATGCGCGTTTTCGCGTGATTTCAAGTGCGAAGGTTAATCTCCCAAAATCACGCGATATAAGTTGTTTTGGAAAGACACGTGTCGGGCGGGGATGCATATCGTGTTCCTAAAGGCAAAACCGCCTCCCTGCCCTTTTGCTATGCGAAACCTGTGATTTTCTCCACCAAAACCACCTTTCCCCATTTCTATCATAAATTATCACACGTGCTCCCCATCGTTGATCTCTGCAGATCAACGGCTTGGATCTAACCTCCATTACACATCACCCTCCGCCTTCTTCCAAAGGGTTTTCAACGTGAAATCTCCGCCATTGATCATGGAAAATTTTAGGGGCTAATATTCGTAGGTGGGCTAATTTTCCATGGTTTTTCCAAAAAAAATATTCGCCAATTCCCATTTTTTTTTTTAAATTGATTTGCCCAATTTTTATAGTATAAAAATATTTTACCCTAAAAATCGCGAAAAATTTACATATACTAATATAAAATCATTACAAAACTAAATATTTTTACAAAAATAACATCAAAAACTTTACAATTCACAAATTGGGGACTACTAAGATTCGCCAAATTTTCAAACTTTAAGATAAACGTCCATCCTTAAAATTTTCCCTATTGATCTTATGGCCTGATCCCATCCGACGGCTCACGATCATCCATCAACCCCAAGTTCAATTCCTTTTCATTTTCCTCCGCCAAAGGGTGTTTAACCTTATTTCTTCGCATTTTCTTCTATTTTCACAATAATGTGACCCCTTCACATTATTAATTCACTGCTAAATCTCGACCGTTGATCTTCTTGGTCGATCATAGATCAACGGTTCTGACTTAAAATCTCCCACCGCTCTAGCTTTTACCACCACGCGCAAATCTCCACTGTCGGATGCTGCCATCCAACGACCACGCTCCCCCCCACAACCTTTGAAGCAGTTTTACCAAATATGCAGGATTTCTTAATTATTTTTGCATTTTTGCAGGTGATTAATGGTTTTTCCATTATATAAAAGGAAAATTGAAGCCAAGGATGACGATCCTCCAGGATTTTATGCATTAAAGAAAGATTGATCTGCGAGGTTCTATACCACGTCTCGTCAATACATCATGAGTATTGATGCCATATGAGCCCCGTGTCACCTGCACATCAACAAGACACAACAATGCCTAATCAAATCAAAGAATATTAGTGTCGAAGACCCAAACATAGCAGAAATGAAGGATTAAACATTGATTATACAGTTTAATGGATTACGGCTAAAGTCGATTATCAAAGGCCTAACCCATTGAATTAAACACAGTTAAAGGAAAATCAAGGATATTTATCAGACAGAGGATGCCTCCACTACCACATCAGAGGCAAATTGATTCCTCTCAGCTACCAGATTGCCACCTGTGGCTTCACAGCATTCAAATAAAAGTCGAGTAATGACCAGAACAGAGCATATATGCCCCTTACAACTAAATAGTTATTTCGAATCAAAAAATCTAATATAAACTGTCAGCAGAGTTATTGCAAAAGATGACACATAGCCTTAAAAGTCAACAAAAGCTTCCACTGAGCTTAGTTCTTAATGTAAACCAATTAATACAGGAAAATATTTGTAAACTTCTCCCTTGAGCCCCTCAAAGGTAGAGAATCATTAACTGTATTAATTTAACTCAGAAGATCTTTTCTCTCTTTTGACCTCCTCATCCCTCTATAAAAACTTGTTGAGGACTCAATTGTAAACGTTGGTTGGTTGGTTAATCACTAGTTGTAATACTGAAACTCTCTGAAATAATACATAGTTTGTTGAAGTTGAAGAAGAAATTGAAGTCTTGGAAGCCCTGATGATGTTGTTGCATGCTTGTTGTTGAGAAGGCTCTATCACTGGATCCATGAGCTTGGCTATTGGTGAAGTATTATGAACTGTTTAAATGTTTTCCCTTGTTTTCATTTTGTTACATAAATTCTTACTACAGTAGGATGAAATTTTTAGGCTAAGAAATGACTCTTGGAAGTGCCTTAGACCTGTTTGTCCTTCACTGTTTTATGTTTTCTTCTGCTGAGGTATTTTAGAGTCTTTAATCTCTCTCTTTAGTCCTCATGCTGTTTATTTCCTTAATAGTTCGAATAGTTGGTTTCAGCATGATTTATGGCTCTCCCTGCTTGTCTGCTGCCACTTAAAGGCTGTTATTGAAGTCTCCCTTTGAAGTATATTTGTTTACAGTGAGCCAAGGGGGTTTGTTCTGATCATGCCCCTTGTCCTTGCTTAAACAGTTGGCTTAAAGGTCTTTATAGTTGTGATCGTAGATGTATTTAGGTGTTCCCTCTTCTATGACCGTAATTATCAGTGAATCTTTTATGTTTTCTAAGTCATTTGAAATAAAATCTTTGAGGAAATAGGGTGTTTCCCGAATCTTAGATTTCATTTTAAAAAAAAAATTGAAGTCATTATTTTCTTGAAGTGTGATTTGTAGAATTCATGGTTAGCCCTGTCTATCAAATAGCTCTTTATTTTTCAATTTGTGCTTTCAAATTCCCTTTGTTGAGAATTAAACTTCTCTTTCCAAATCATTGATGTCCATCTCATTCCAAAACCAAAGGATCCTGCAGCCAAGTTATATTTTCCCTTTGATACCCCATATCCATTGATAAGTTTGTCATGACATATTTTTGACTCCATTGACCAATGAAACTGACATTTCCCCTTTCTATCTATCTTTCCAAGACCTTTTATGTTGTATAAATTCAACCAAACAAACAAACAAATACTTGCACTTAATAACTAGTCTAAAACCAATACTCAAAGCACACAAGATAAACCTTTGCAAAAAAAAAAAAAATTGAGAGATCCCTCTCTGAGAGCAGGAGGACTAGATCCTATAACTCTAAAGATTGGTTCTGATGTTGCCTTATCTTTTGATTTTCCAAACTATCAAAACACGGGACTCCAACATAATGGAAATCACGGTGGGACACTGGGTAAAATCTTTAAAACAAAACACTCCCTGTCCAGTATAACATAAGTAGCCTTCTTCAAGCACTACCTAAAAAAAATGGTAATCATGATAGGACTTAATTGAATCAGTGACAAACTAAGTAACCCTTAGGATTCCCGTAAGACCTTATCAAACCTTGAAGGAACCAGTTACCAAGCCATAAGAGTGAAATATGTATATTTAAACACCTTAGCTAAGTGTTAAATCAAATTTAGGACACTCTCATAACCTATAAGACCGAAATAAATCAGAAAAACCCAAAAACATTTCATTTTGGCTTCATAATAAACGTGGTGGTGGAACCATTCCATATTTTACCTTCATACAAGCTAAATAGTTTCCACCTGGCAACTCCACTAGCCCCAGTAGGCCTATTACTCATCTAGGTTCCTAGTTTTCTTTAGGAATGTGTAAAACAACCTTGAAGAAGTTTAGAAGCCTAGTCCCATACTAGATCAAACATCGTGAGAGGTAAAACTCCTAAAAACAGTCCTTAAAACTTTAACCTCTCTCATTTTTTAAAAGCAGTCTAGCTTCACATAGGATCAACACTAGATCCCATCCAAACCCAAATCCTCCTTTAATCATTGACAATCCAGAGAGAATTCTGTGGCAGACTTCTAAATCTGGAAAATCAGCTGCTAATAACAGCCTCTTAAGAACAAAATCTGTCCCTGAAAACCTTGTTGTCTTAGAGGATTTACACTTTGATTTACATCATACAAAGAACATCTTTAGAACTAGATCTCAAGGTGATTTAAACCAAATTGATCTTGACATTGCAGATTTGCAACAAAGCTCCAGTAGAGAAGCCTCACCTTCCACTCCTTCTGATTCCCAGCTTCTTCATCACTTTAGCCTTTTCCATAACAAGTCTGCTCAAAATCAGTTTGCTAGCCCAAGTGTTTCTTCCACTCCAATTCATACTACCACTGTGAAAAACACTCATGTTCAGCCCACTTTCACCCTTGTAAATCCACCTCTTGTAAATCCACCCTTATTTCCATCCATGGCAACATGGTATGCCCCATTAGTGTTACCACAACCTCTACTTCCCTTACCAAATGATTACCAATCCAAAATCCCTCACTTCACCGGAAAAGAGTCTACAACAGCTCAACATCATGTAGATAGGATGGAAGATGCATTTGATTACATGGAGATAGAAGAAGAAACTGTGAAGATAAGGATCTTCCCCCAAAGTTTAGGAGGAGATGTAAAGAAGTGGTTTAAAAACCTACCTCCTAACAGCATAAATGATATCCCTGCCTTGCATCAAACATTCATCAACAAATGGGAACTCAAAAAGAACCCTCTCCAAATACTATCAGAATATAGCAGCCTCAAGAGAAATCAAGGGGAGAGTGTTCATGACTACTCCACTAGGTTCAATAGCTTTTACAATGCTCTTCCACCTCACATGAAACCTCCCCAAGGCATGGCCTTAGTAAGGTATCCTGAAGGCTTTCATGCTGAAATGGCTTATCATTTGAGGGAGAGAGATTACTTATCCTTAGAAGATATGCAGAAAGGAGTGGTGAGCGTAGAAGCAAACATAATTGAGAAGAGAAATAGGTTGAGATTAGAGAAGATGGTAACTTATAAAGATGACATGCTACCCTCAACCTCAACCTCTGACACAAAAATTGACAACCTAGTGAAGGTGATGGAGAGGATGCTTGAAAAGATTAATCTAAATGATAGAGTGCCACCAAGAGAACCTCAAAACATCCAAAATAGAAATAGAAATCAGAATTATAGAAGAGAAAACAATCAAGATAAGAAAAAATAAAATGACCAACAAGTTAGACCTCCCTTCCAACAAAACTATGTGGATCAATATGAGGAAGATAGGGAGATGGAAAGGTTGGGAGAAGCTCATGTAAACTTGATTGGATCAGACAGTGGAGATGATGTTTTCCTCACTGAGGAAGAACAAGGTTTCTTCTCTGATCAAAATACAAACACCTATGAAGATTTTGATGATTATATATTGGGGTTTGAAAATGCAATCATGGAGGTACACAAACAGTATGATCTTAGGAGTAAAGGGAACGTAGACAATTCAAAGTATAAGAACATTAGCATTGTTGTCAAGAAAAACACATAAAGTCAGCCTAAGAAGACAGCAGACAAACCCATCACTTTGGCTAAAAAACCAGATTTAAACAAAGAGAAAAACATCCAGCCAAATGTGGAACAGAGTACCCCTAGCACTTCAGCTAGTGGTCCTAACAAAACTATCCCAATTACCAGTCCAAACAAATTTCAGCAAATTAAAACTGCTGAAAATAATTCAATTGAAAAGACAGATGTAAATATGAACAAATCAATTGTTCCTTTCAGCCTTGAGGGAGAGATTTCCAAGATAAAAATTACCATCCCCTTAGCTGAACTAGTAACCCAAGAAGTGTACAAAAACCAAGTTTTAAAAGCTTTGAACCTAGGAAGTGATACTGACACCTTAAACTTGACAAATGACAAGCCTGATTTGTTGTTTGGTCCAGAAGTTGAAAGAAAATACCAATAAGGGGTTGTTCCTCCCTTCTATGTTAGTTTGAACATACATGAGAAAATTTTACACAATGCCATGTTAGATTTGGGAGCTTCACACAATCTGATGCCCAAGGTAGTAATGGAAAGCTTAGGCTTAGAAATTACTAAACCATACAAATATTTGTATTCCTTTGACTCAAGCAGAGTCAAATGTTTGGGTTTAATCAAAGATTTATGTGTTAACTTAGCTCAAATCCCTGTTAAGAGTCTAGTGATGGACATAGTTGTAGCTGGCATTCCCCCTAAGTATGGCATGCTCTTATCAAGAACATGGGGAGCCAAACTTCAGGGAAGCCTTCAAATGGACATGTCTTATGCCACCATCCCTGTTTTTAACCAAAACATAATACTATACAGGGAATCTCACATGAAGTACATGGTGAGCAACATAGAAAAACCAAAAAAATCTCCAATCTATTCTATTCAATCAAGTTTAGATTCCTTTATCTTGAACAACGAAGATGAACTTACTCAACAAGAAAAGGAAAACGTAGATCCAACCAGTTTACCAGAACAATCAGAACTTCCCTCAAATCAGATACAAAACATTGGCAATCAACAGCAACAAGAAAATGAAAATGAGGCAAATATACTTTGGACAATAAACTTTGATGGATCCTGTAATAAAACAAGTGCAGGGGTAGGTGTTTGGATTCAAAATACGAATTAGAGTTTTTCATATAAATTAGATTTCCCATGCACTAACAATATCGCTGAGTATGAATCACTTCTCCTAGGCTTACAATTGCTTAAACAATTAAAAGCCCAAAAGATATCAATCTTAGGAGATTCTGAACTTATCATAAGACAAATCAAAGGAGAATACTTAGCTAGAAATCCAAGGCTTAGGGAATATCGAAACGCTGCCCTTGATTTATTGAAAACCTTTGAAAAGTATGAACTTATTTTCATTCCTAGAGCACTAAATCATCTAGCAAATGAACTCGCTTTCAATGCCAGCAACTGCCAAATACCTGAGATAAATGAATAGCTTAGCATTAAGGTAAAACACAGGCCTGCAGTGCTTGATAACGAAGATCACTGGCAAGTGTTTAATTCTGATAAACACATAGATGATTTCTTAAAATCAGAAAACGATTTTGACATACCAATATCAGAAACCAGTCATAAAGAAAATTGTTTGTATATTGAACAAATCCCAGAAGTTGAAATGACATATTCTACCGATATAAATCATTACGAGAATCCTTTTGAAGCAGAATTAATTGATAACGCAGACCAAGAAGACTTGGAAGTTTTACAATGCAAGGATGATACAATTCCAAGAGGTTTCACACCTTTAGAACAACTTTTCGATTTTAACGATGTAGCCAAAGAACCGAGAATGGAGCCTATGGAAAAAGATGTAGAAGAACATAACATAGGCAGCCTAGCAGAACCCAAGATGATTAAACTATCCAGCACTCTCCCAACTCACATAAAATTGCAATAAATAGAACCGTTCAAAGAGTTTAAAGATGTTTTTGCTTGGGGATACGAAGACCTGAAATCTTATGATACCAGCATTATTTAGCACAAAATCCCTCTCAAAGAAAATCAAAAGCCTTTCAAACAAAAGCTTAGGAGAATAAACCCTATTTTACTACCTTTAGTCAAAGCAAAAATTGAAAAGATGCATGATGTTGGGATCATTGTACCAATTAGATATTCAGAATGGGTATCAAATTTAGTTTCTGTTAGAAAGAAGACAGGGGAAATCAGGCTCTATATTGACCTCAGAAATTTAAATAGAGCCTCTCTAAAAGACAACTACCCCTTACCCAAGATGGACCATATACTTCAAAGTGTAGTTGGGTCAAAAAGGATATCCCTCTTAGATGGGTTCTCGGGTTACAACTAGGTGTTAGTGCTCCCAAGTGATCAAATCAAAACTACTTTTACCACACCTTGGGGCACCTTTACGTATGTCAAAATGCCTTTCGGATTGATGAATGCAGGGGCCACCTTCCAAAGGGCCATGGACATAGCCTTCTCTAAAGATATTGGCTATTTCATAATCATTTACCTTGATGACATAATCGTTTTCTCAAAAACTGATGAGGAACATTTGATTCACTTGAGGAAAGTTTTTGAGAAGTGTAGGAAATTTGGATTGTCATTAAATCCCAAGAAGACACTCTTTGGTCTCCAAGAAGGTAAACTTTTTGGCCATATAATTTTAGAAGAGAGAATCAAAATAGACCCCACAAGGATAGATGGCATATTACAGATCAGCCATCCAAGAAGCCTCAAAGAATTACAATCTTTCATTGGAAAGATTAATTTTTTAAGAAGGTTTATCCCCAATCTTGCTAAGCTATTAAAAAACATTACAAACATGCTTAAGAAAGATGTAGGTGTAAAACGGACTATACCAGCTAAACAATCATTCGAACTGGTCAAACAAGCTCTTACTCAAACACCAGTCCTGATTAGTCCAGATTTTACCAAATACTTTTATATCTTTTCTTTTGCACCTGAGCATACAATAGTTGCAGTGCTACTTTAAAAGAATGACTTGGGGCAAGAACAACCAATATCCTTCTTTAGTAGGGCCTTAAGAGATGCTCCTCTCAAATATAACATCATGGAGAAGCAAGCCTTAGCATTAGTGAAAGCTTTAAAGGACTTTAGAGTCTATATATTACACTCTCACATAATTGCTTTTGTTCCACATACTGTTGTCAAGGACATTCTAAGTCAAGACCCTGATGGTAAAAGGGGAAAATGGATTGCAACTATTCTTGAATATGACTTAGAAATCAGGCCAACCAAACTAGTTAAAAGGCAAGGATTAGTAAAACTTATGGCTGAGTCCAACTTCCAAGCACTAGACATAAATATGGTAGATGTGTTGGAAAAAATAGAAGAATCCACTGCTCCTTTCATTAAAGAGACATTTCTGAATTCTCCTTGGTATGCCGACATTATTTATGTGCTTTTATATTTGAATGCCCCTCCTTCTTTGTCTAAAACTAAAACTAAATTTTTGAAACAAAAAGATTTGATTTATTGCATCTTAGATGGGGTATTATATTGGAAAAATGTTGTTGGAATTTTGTTTAAATGTTTACTTGAAGATGATGCAGGGAAAAGCATGCATGAGTTGCATGACGGAGAATGTGGAGGACACCTCTACTAGAAGGCCACAACAAATAAAATTCCTAGATCTGGTCACTATTGGCCTACCCTTTTCCCAGATACTCAAAAGTTGGTCATGTCTTGCCATAAGTGTCAAATTTTTTATGGCAAAAGAAAACTCCTTCCCTTACCATTACATCCTATCAGAGTTGAGGCACCTTTTCAACAATGGGGCTTAGACTTCATTGGAGAAATTCACCCATCTTCCTCAGCCCAACATAAGTGGATCCTCACGGCCACTGACTTTTTTACCAAGTGGATAGAAGCTATACCCTCCAGAAATGATAATGACTCCTTCATTATCAAGTTCCTTGAAACAAATATCCTATCCAGATTTGGTTATCCCATAAAAATCATAACAGATAATGTTGTTGCTTTTAAATCTAAGAAAATGGTTGATTTTTGTTACAAATACCACATAACCTTGGGCCATTCTATTGCCTACTATCCCCAAGGAAATGGATTAGTTGAATCTTCCAACAAGAGCCTCATCAATATAATCAAAAAGTTGTTGGAGTAGAATCAGAAATCATGGCACAGTAGGCTGGTTCATGCCTTATGGGCTGATAGGTTAACTACAAAAAAGTTAATAAATATGTCCCCCTATCAGCTGTTCTATGGCATGGATGCATTTTTTCCCACCTCATTAGGAGTTCCAGTCATGAAGCTCCTTCAAGAAGTGCAGGTCGAAGAGAATGATATGCAGAGGAGAATCAACCAGACCATCCATTTACAACAGACCAGAGAAGAAGTCTATGAAAGGACGCAGCTAGTCCAAGAAAGTGTAAAGAAACTATTTGATAAGAGGACTAAGGCAAACGATTTCCAAGTTGGAAATGCCGTTCTTAAGTGGGATTCAAGAAGAGAAGAGAAGGGAAAACATGGCAAGTTTGAGAACTTGTGGAAAGGCCCCTATATTGTTCATGCTGAGAGGGGTCACAATGCATTTTTCTTGAACGAATTGAATGGAGAATATCTGTATGGAGGTCCTGTCAATGGCAGGATGCTAAAGCATTAATTCTACCAGGAATCATGAGTTTCAAAGCATTTTATTTTTCATTATAAATATCATAGTTTGAACATTGCATTCAAAGTTAGAAAAATAAAAATACAAAAACAGTAAAGAGAGAAAAGAGGGTAGATTGTAAAAACAATAAAGGTACAGCCCCATACCAAAAAATAGAAACAAATTCTGAAAGTGTGCAAGCTCAAATGCCACTACTAAAAACACACTTCTAGTTAGACATACAGCCTAATCATGGCTAATTAGTTTTAAATTGACTGCTGATAGGTTAGTGAATTTGACTTGCCAAACAACTTAATCTTGGCTTATCAGTGGGTATATTAGGTTAGAAATTAAAATTTCAAACATGTTCAAAATATGAACCTAAGTTTCCAAACAAGAATCACCCCAATCTGTTTTAATTCCTGAGTCAAACAGAGGTAAAACTGGTTCTAATCAGCTCAAAATCTGAACCAGAGAACAAGAAAAGAACAGCTCAAATAGAAATAAAAACAGAGCTGAAAAAAATAAAAAATAAAAATAAAAATAAAAATAAAATAAAAATAAAAAATGATGAAGGAAGTGCTTGAACTTTCAGATCTTAAGCCTTCCATTTTGATTTAATTTTCTGCAAAATAATGTCTATGTGCAGCTTGTTGTTTTATGCCATAGATCGGCAAAAAGTTAGACTATCCAATCCTGACTTGTATGCTTTAAATTTCTGTTTTAGAAATTAGTGAATAAAAATCTGTTAGACTGTTTAATCCTAACAGATAGTAGATTAGGTAGAGAAATATATGAACTCAACTGTTTAATCTGAGTTCATGGAGAAATAAGAGGTAGAAATAGATTAGATTTTATGCTTTCAAAAGAATAAAATGTTGTAAGAGAGTTTGCCAATCCAAGTGCACTCTAAAGAAGGAAAAATGTTAGATCAGTAGGATTGGGTAGGTAGAAAGCTTGTGTTGATGAAAATCCATTATTTTTCATGGCTGCTAATATTTTTCAAAGCAAAAGAAGACCATCCAAATGAAGAAAGGCAGCCCAATGGATAAGAAACTGATCAGCCTCCGGAGAATGCAAGTCTGAAATTCTTGATGCCTTCAAGAAGGCAACATCCCCAAGTGGAGCCACTGTTAGCCACCTATAAAATTTTGTCATATCAAGTGGTGGCTAAATCAGTTTTGGAGAGCCTTCAAGATACAATTTTATTGAAAAAATTGTTGGTGCTTAAATTCTTTTGAAGATATCCTATCCTTTGGTTAATCGTCACTGTTGTTCCCCTTTTTGAACTCAAAAATTCTGTTGTCATTCCATGAAGAAAAGACTGTTGCAAGGGTCTAATAACTTCGCTGAACTTAAAGCTCTCCATTTGCTTCTATGCTGGCTTATTTCTAAACAGATTTATCAGATTCAGATCTTTGGTGACTCTAGGAATGTTGTCAACTGGTTTAATGGGACTCAGCAATGCAGGCATTTTCTTCTTCTTCCTTTGCTTCAGGAGATTCGTCGTCTTAAATCTTTTTTCTCTGAGATTTCTGTTGTTCACATTTACAGGGAAAGGAACCAGCAAGCAGATATCTTATCTAAAGAAGGTCTACAACTCGCTCTGGGGTCCTGGGCAGTAGCGGAAGTAGTAAATGGGACTGTTCAACCTCATGAACAGCCTCTTTTTGTGTAATTTTCAGTTTATTTTCAGCATTGTACAGTGGACCTTTATAAACCTATGTGATAATTGCTACTATATTGAGTCCAGAACTGTTTCCCTATGTAAGGGGGTTCTGGGCTCGCTTTTTGTTTTTATTTATGGTATTATATGGGGCTGGGATAGTATCTACTGCCAGTTCTTATGGGTGCTGGAGCATCTCGATTGTGCTGTCTCTTACTGCTCTCATCTGTCTTGATGATGAGCATAAAGAGTTGCACCGATGCTTAAGCTGTGATCATTTTGGTTTTCTCTTGGGCTGCTAACATCTTCATCAGATGGTAAGTAGCCTTGATTCCATTCTCTTTCTAAGGGAATGGTTTTTTGCTTCCAGAAATGCTTGGCATATGTTCAGAGACTGTCTATATTAATAGAAAGTTCGTTTTTTTCTGTGGAAAAAAAAAAAAAAAGACTGCTGCAAAATCCCATTTTTCCCCTCCTTCATTCAAAACTAACCTTCATTTTTACCCTTTGTTTTTCCCCATGAAATTCCTCTATTTTTCATGATTTCCCTTCTTCCCTTCATGAAAATCCTTTTACAAAGTTTAAAACTCACTTTTTAACTTTGCTGAAACCACCAAATCCATCAGAAAACCATGAAAAAATCATAAAAATACACCCTTTTGTATTAAAGTTTAGGCCCCTTTGAGCTAAGTCCTAATCACTTCCCCACATGTGCCCTGGAGCTAAAACCAAGCGCTAAACTCTTTCAGCGCTTATTGCATCGGCAACAAACGATTAACTCCAGTCTTTAGCCTTTATAAAACTTCCGATGTGATTAGCCTCTAGTTATAAGCCCCGAGCCTTTTTGTCACTTCATATAACCCATAGAGCCTGCAATCGAGCTCTAAAAATTGTTATAAACCATTCCCGATTGCTATTTTCCTTTGTTTATTCAATAAACCCACTTTTCCTAAGTTTTGGTCTAAACACGCCAGGGCAATGTTTTTAATGTAAATGGGTAGATTGAAAAGCCCCGCATCAAAGTTCCGATGCGATTGAGCCCCATTGTATAAGACTCTGCCCCTCTCTATATAAACCGACACCCGGGACCAAGAATTAAAGTCCTGAGGCGCTAGTCGCATCGGAGAATTAAAATGGGTAGATTGAAAGACCAACACCGAAGTTCCGATGCGATTGGCCCCTGTACATATAAAGCCCCAGGACTATGGCTCTTCATATAAACCCACGGCCCCGCAGACAAGCGCCAAGCCTTTTTCATATATATATCACCCACCCCAAACCATAAAACCTTTGAATTTCATAAAATTTTGGGTTTTCATAAGTATTAAAGGGTTTTCCGCCAGTGCATGTTTTGAAACAATATTCACCGTTGATCTAAAATGATCAAACGGGCCGCGCAGTATCACATCGGAAAATTTCAAAGGGCACATTTCATGTTGTATTTACCTCTCCCCGATTGGATATCCCCCGATCAATCGTGAGTCGTTGATATCCTCCCTGCCTTCCCAGATCCGACGGCCCTCATTTGCTCCGATCATAAACCCTTCCTCCGCCTTTTGAGCCCCTCTGATTCACTCCCCACCATCGATCTGACCCTTAGATCAACAGCCAGCACTCAATCGCATCAGTGCCATTCAAATTTCTTCCCCCGCCGATCGCACCCCTCCGATTGCGTCTGGATCGTCCACGTGTCCAGATCGGACGGTCTAGATTCCATCTCTCGACTTTGCTTTAAATCATGTGTCTCGCTTCATAATATATTTGGCCAAATCACAGTCGTTGATCTCTGCAGATCAACGGTCCTCATTAACACATTCTTTGGCTTTGTATTATTTCTTTCATACCCCAGATCACATCTCATTCGTTGATTTGTTCCATCTAACGGCTCATATTTAACCCAACAGGCCTGCCTCCTGTGGGTCTTGTCTTCTTCAAAGATTTGATCTCGACCATCCATCTTGTTGGGGTTCCCATGTTTTGGCCAGATTGGCAAGACCAAAAGATGAGACAACATCAGAACCACTTTGGGGCCCTAGGATCTAGCCCTCCTAGACCCGGAGAGGGAACTCTCCAAATAGAGCAAAGAATGATGTATCTTTGAAGCTCGAATTGAGATATTAGGCTAGTTATGAAGCACAAAGGGGGGTTTAAAGTGATTTGGTTGAAGGGTTGCTGGGTTGGTTAGGAGATCATAGGCCGAGAAAGCAATGGGAGGAAAGGAACATGGCAGCAGGATGCTTCAGCAAAGAGGATAGGCCAAGACAGTGCCATCCATTGGGCTATGGAGTCATGAAAGGGAATTACTTGCATCCACTA